>JANIJG010013918.1:12670-26809 GCA_024611175.1 Megaceryle torquata | reverse complement strand
GGGTTCCTGTGTGACCTGTGCTAGATTGTATGATCCTGCTCTGGCAGGGGGGTTGGACTCGAAGATCTCCAAGGTCCTTTCCAACCCCTGACATCCTGTGATCCTGTGACTCAGAAACCCCCTGAAAGAAAAGGATATATTTCACAAATAAATTTAAAGTAGCTCTTCTAGTGCAGAAAGATCTGGCCTAAAGCAGTGCACATTAATCCATATTTGATACTGCAGAAATCAGTATGGTTTCTCCTGTGAGTAAATTGGAATGATCCGTGTTTGAGAAGCAGGAAGGAGAACAGTCTGCTTTATGTAGATTGAAAAAGACACATTCTGTGGAGCTTGATCATGAGGTTGTACATGTCCGTGAGATGTCAGTGAGAATTTTGTCTTCATAAGGTGAACATTTTACTCCTAAAAGTGCTTCTTTCTAATAAAATTGATGCTAATTAAGTTTATTCTCTACATTACATTCAGTTATCACTGGAAAAAATCAGCTAATTTCCTTTATTAGCTATTCCAAAGACATCAGTTACAGTTCTAATTACCATTTTAAGTCACAAGCTTTTGTTAATGAAGATTGTTATTTTTATTAACATTATCTGACACATCTAGCCTTTGCTTGATTTAATTTTCATTTTCAAATTGAAAAATAAGGTTTTGCTACAGAGAGAAATTTATTAATTCCTACCAACAACAGACTGAAAAAAACACCAACACTTACAAGGCTTCCTATCCCATTGTTATCATTTTTCTGTTCTAAATGAAGAGACAAAGAAATGAAACAGTGAAGACAATGATAAGGAGAATTAAATTTGTTCAGATACACAACCTTGTGAATTCCTCACCATTTTAGATTTTCACCCAAGGCTGGCATACATCAACTTCTGTAGTGTCCAGGTCCCCCAGGTTGGGGATGTCAGCTGATTATGTTCTGCCTCTTTCAACCCTGCATATCTGAATTTCCTTCTCGTGTAAATTGGGTACAAAGTGGGAGACATGGAGAGTAACAGCTGGGTCTTGGCAGGGTGTGCAACAAGAAACCAGCCATGCAGAATTTCTGGCACTGGCAGCTGAAATATTACTTCTGTTGCTAATTATAGGACACATTTTATGAGTCTCATTAAAGAGGTACAAAGGTTCATGACAGAGTTTCAGTTTTGTGTGGCAATGTATCTGTAAAAATAGCATTTGCATTATCTGAATGGACTGGAGATTGTAGAAAATACTTAGATTCATGGACAGGTAGATATAAGGACTTCCCTATAGTGCAGACTGTAAAAGGTAGTCAAACCTTGGCGTAGAGAGCTGCAAAGAATAAAGGGTTTCTTGCATATGACTCAGTAAGTTAGCTGACAGAGCCCTTGCACAATCTATGGGGTACTATTCTCAAGCACTCTCCTTCAGTGCTGTCACTCTCTGTTCTTTTGCATGTCCCTGGGCACACAGGAATACTCGCATTGTTTCTCTTACTCGATTATGGTCTGCTCAGCAGTTTTCAGCCCTGATATGGAAGAGTTTGAGCAAGGTAGAATAAGAGCAAGGTGTTACCCTATGTCCACAGGAACATGCTTAACCTTGTATATAGCTAATGTAGGGCTGGTATCCTCAAGTGCATAATTAGTTACCCAGGCATTATAACTGAGCATACATGACTCTTAACTTTTTTTTTTTTAATACCATATTACCAGGTTTCCACTTGAATTTGGAATTTAACTGTATTGAGAAAGCACCTTCAAAATTTGAGAGAATGAGAATGAGACATGACTTGTGGTTTTTTCCCCCCAGGGGAATTTTAACAAAAATATGTAGGATTTTAGGTTATCTTATTTTTATTCACATTCTAAAGTCTTGTATAAGCAGCTAATGTTCACTTATTTCAATGCGGCCATTTAAGGTCTGTCCATTTAGAACTTTTAGTTTAGTCTAAGTTCAGTTAAATGCAGTTAGTTGAGTGCTTGAAAGAGACTGAAATGGATATGCCGTGTTCTTGGCTGTTACAAAGAAATACACAGCAGAGGCCTGGTGGAAAAGCTGCAAAGACAGTCCATAGCTGCCTTTGTGCTCTACTGTAGCAAGTGGTACCATGGGCCAGTTCTCCAGTATGCATCAGAGTATCGCAAAACTTGATACAATGTATATGGACTGCCAGCAGCTGTGGGAGTCCATCTTTGCAGCCTGGTTTCTCTCATCTCTGACAGCATCCTCGATGTCAGTCTTGGGTGAGGTGGCACAAGGGCACACAGCTCATGGATGGCACGGCAGTGGGGTAGCCCTACTTCAGCTGAAAACTGTAAGGTCTTACCTGAACTAAGGGTAAACCCCGTCTTCTGGCAAGGATGTAAACAGATGTAATGAACTTTCTTCTCAGTAAGTTGCCAGATTTCATCTCAGAAGAGAGTTTTTATGGCATGGCAGAACTTGACGTTTCTGCTGCTGAAAGCCATTCCTGCTAATACGATTGTCCAAGTTAGGAAAGAATTGAGCAACATTAGATGGCATGGCTGCTTCTTCAAATGCTGAGAAACTTTTGCTGGTAATGGGAAGGTAATCAATTACCTAGCAAGCAGCATCTGGATTTGGAAAAAAAAGCATTTTGTGGGTTTTGTTTTTTTTGTTTTGGGTTGGGGTTTTTTGTTTTGTTTTGTTTTTTTTTTTTTTTAAGTTTTGCTTTGTTTTAGAATTTCAGTATCAACAGGATAATACCAGGCTGGAAAACTCTGTGTTATCTGCCTTAAAATGGTTTGGCTTACAGCCATATAATTTTAAAGAGCATTGTTTAGATGAGTAGCTAATTGGGGAGTTTACTAAATACTTCCAAGATGGTTTTATGGGTACAGCAATTTATTCTAATTCTCATGAAGGAGATCTGATTTCCCAGCTCAGCTTTTATAGTAATTTTGCTAGCTGATGAATTAAAAGATTAATTCCAAATATCAGTGACCTGATAAATGTTCTGAAGTTTCATACAGAATCTTTCCTAGCTGTGCTGTATGTAAACATTTTCTGTCTGTTCTTTAGGAGGAAATACGTCCACAGTTTGAAGCCAAGTACTCCAAGAAAGAACGAATGAACCCCATATCCGGGAAGCCAGAGCCTTATCAAGCATTTGCAGATAAATGCAGCAGACTCATTGTTTCTGCATCTGGAATATTTTTTATGGTTTGAGAACTTTTATTTATTTACCCATTGAAAAAATACTAAATAACATTATCTGTACTGAGACAATATGGAGATAGTGGATATGACTGCTTCAAAGAGAAATAAGCTCTAGTGTGTTTCCTGCAGGATGATAATCTGTACATAGCAAATTATCTGAGTTTCTGTAGAGCCCTACACTAATTTACTCTTCACTGAATCTTCTTTGAAGGCTATACACACAATGTTATATGTAGCAACACACCAGCTGGAATAGTGATGCTATCACATTTAGACACCAACTTCAGCTGACTGAATTAGCATTAGGGGCATCTCTCCCCCTTTCAAATTGCAAAACTAAATGCAGCAGCAAAATCTCTCCTAAAAAAGCGTTCCATGCACTTCTGCTGAAAAGTGCCCATGCTGTAACCTCACTGAAGCTGTTATTTGCTGTTGTTCATGTGACACCAGCAGTGGTAGGACTGGTTTTGAAAACATAGTTGGCATCAACTTAGACCCTCATGGAATTTACTAGGGCTTTTCCGGGAGTCTAGAAAGTGATATATATGTATAACTTCAGGTACTGTGGAGAGCTGGGTAGGTGAGCTAACCCAGGAACTTTGTGTTTGAATGAGATGGGAAGGAACAGGGCAGAAGCAGATGTCTTCAAAATTGTCCAAAGCAATCTTGAACAAGACAAGAGCATTACTGAGATGAACTGTGCTTTATGTCAGGTGGATAGACAGAGACACATGGTGAAGCACTGGGCATGAGGAGCCAGCGTACTGTCTGACTCAGCCCTTGAAGACATTTACTTCTGCACAGAACTGGCTCTACAACTGCAACATTTTGCATATTTTCCCTATGTTTTTTCATGAAGGGGAGAGTTTTCACTCCCTACCTTTTGCAAATGCAGTCATTGATCTTGTTAGCCTAGTGATAGATCTTGGTCAAAGTGCCAGAGAGAGTAGCCTTGCTCTGAATTGCACGCACCACAAATTGTCCCCAAAACAGTCCTTGAAACAGGACAATGATTATTTTTACTGAAGGCATTTTTTTATTTCTGACATTGTGTGAGCTTCCAATAAGTTAGAAAACCTCCAGATTTTCCTGCATTTAGGTAAAATATTCCTTTAAATTATAGCTTTAACACAGGAGTTGTATACTCACCAAAACTTCAAGTTAGAGGATTTCTCAGAATTTCACAGCCTTTACTCTCACAGTACAGTTACTAATACAGCTTGAACCAGGTCAGTGGTTCCCTGTTAACAAAGTGGTCTTTCTTCTACTCGACACTATGCAGGGAATCTAGAGACAATCCTTTACATTCACACAGTTTTCTTCTGCACTGGGATTATGTCAATCACTTTGTAAGTAATAAAATACTAAACCAGCTTCATTAGCATTCAGTGCTTTAAAAATCATTTTACCCATTCAGTTAGGTTGGATATACTTCAGTTTTGATAGCTTTGTCTATGCATAAACTTGGAATATACCTACCTTTTGCAAATAATTAACTGTCTTCTACTGAAAAAACTCTCTCTCCTTAGCTAATAAGGTGGCTAATGGGTACTGTGTCAGAGTTACTATGAGGTGAGTCACCCATGTTAACTTCCAACTGTTTGTCCTTTAGGTGGCTTGCTAAACTGTGACATAAATTGGTCATGATGGAAAACAGTTGTCATTTAGTGCTCAGTTTTTACATATGGAGCATCAAGTGATTTAGCAGCCCAGCTCAGCTGCATGTTTTTCACATTATAACTGTCACATTTGCTGGAAGTCTCATCAGAGAAGAAATTACATTGGCAATTGAATTTGTTACCTTCCCTAGATAGAATCTTTCGAGAACTGTAGCCAGAAACAGCTTACTAGGATAGCTTGCCAGGGTTGTCCTTGAAGCATTGCTTACAAATGGAGACAAGTGTGTGTGCAACTGTGACGTCCATCAAAGCACAATATTAATCCCAAATATGACACCCTCAAGGTGGGACATCAGCTTGAGACTAGTCTTTGCACACTGTAGAATATACACAAAAGGAAAATTTCTAATTCCGAGAGCTGGCAACACTGTTTCCCACATTAATGCTAAGGAAGAAGTACATTTTCAAGCAAATATTTTAAACTAAAAATTACTTTAATATTATTTCAAAGGTATTTGCATTATGGAAAATAAAAATAACTTCACAATAAGAATATTCATGTTGAGAATTCTCTGGAATCAAAATGGGTGTATTTTTCAAGTCTTTAGTTTCATTGGTTTAGTTTTCAGAGTTTCAAGAAGTTAAGTCCTGTTCTATTGAAAGTTTTCAGATTCTTCTCTCTGATTATTTCTTCCTTTAGATCTGTGTGGTGATTGCTGCTGTTTTTGGCATTGTTATTTACCGTGTTGTGACTGTCAGCACTTTTGCTGCCTTTAAGTGGGCTTTAATCAGGAATAACTCTCAGGTTGCAACTACAGGGACTGCAGTGTGCATCAACTTCTGTATCATCATGCTACTGAATGTGGTGAGTAACATATCTAAAGTTATACCTGAGCCATCAGATCAGTAAATATCTCAGTCTGCAGATCACTGAATGCTTTTGGTTCCTTCTTCATCAGGAATGAAGTGTATTGCTAAGCCAGATATGGCATTATTGTTTATAGACATCATTCACTATTCAATGTACAATTCCAAACCCAAGACATTATGTAAATTGTGTTTGAATGTTCTAAAAATATTTTAGGGAGACACGGCCACACTCCTATTTTATCCATTGCCTCTATTTTCTGTTCATATGTTTGCAAGTTTCAGACCATTTCATTAATATTTTTAATTAGTGTTTTGATGTTATTTTTTAAATACAGTGGCCAAGCTTAATTCTTATTTATATTAGTTTCAGTAATTCCACCTTCAGTGGTTTACCACTGAGGATGTGCATATACAGATACAGTGTGCATATGCAGGAGAACTCCTTTGTGCCAAAATCTTCAAAAGGCTCAAGTGAACATGACTTGTTCCATGAGCTGCCTATGGCCTTTGCCAAGATACACTAGGGGTGTGGGCTGAGTGTATTGTAGGGGCTGGCTGAGTTCAGATTGTTGTTGTTGTGAACTGTTTCAGAACCAGACTTTGAGACAAACACAAAAATGGAATTTGTATAGGGTAACAGCCCCAGTAACAAAGTATAGCATAGATTAGGTGGGGAATGAGTTTCATCTTTCCACCATGATGCAGACACTTCTGTATATTGCTGTGATACCTCTCTGTCTTCTATTAGTTGCCATTGGCAAGAGGTTTGTGGCCTTTTACTATCAAGTTTTTGTCAACTGACATTATAAGAATGCATTTTAAGAGAGAGGATGGATCAAGCTACAAAACATCCAGGTACTGGAGCCAGGGTGCTGTATTTCTACCCACTCAATAGCAAGTTTCTTCTGCAAAAAACATGTTCCATGAAATGTGCTGACTTAGTTCCTAGGGCAAGTATAAGCACTGGAACAGGCTTCCCAGAGAGATTGTCATGTCTCTTTCTCTAGAGACTTTTGAGACCCACCTGGATGTGGTTTTGTTTGGCACGCCCTAGGTGTTCCTGCACTGGCAGAGGGGTTGGACTCGATGATCTCCAGAGGTCCCTTCCAACACCTACCATTCTGTGATTCTATGATTTCAGGCCTGCACGTTTCCAAGTGCTGGTGTGACTACTTCCCTTCCTGTGCAATACCCAGGCATTTCTATCATTTAAAAATTTTAACAGCCCCTCATTTTTAGAGCAGGCAATTCCGAGAGGCTTTGCGGGAGTACTTCACTCCTCCCTTTGGCATATGCAAGACTGAATTGGTGACTAGGATAGTCTATGAAGAATTGTGTACTTTCCTGTATTTTCCTTAAGGTGGGACTATTGGCTGAGAAAGGGCAGAAAGAAGAGGTGGAAGCTGTTATTCTTTCTGAATTTGTACTGAGGGCTTTCTTATTTTATGTTATTTTTGATTTACTGTTTGTTGACTGCAACTTTTGGGGTTTTTCTGTAATCCACCCAGAGCACACAATAAGCATGGAAGAAATAAAAAGAAAACTATATATATCCATGTCAGTACAACATCCATTTCCAGGCTCCCTGTTATAAGTCATTGTACATGCAGTGAAGCAGCAACATAGAAATACTGCACAAATAGAATTATTTGCTTCTCAAAGAGTTTTACAGCTTAGAGAGTTTTTTTAAATAATGGAAGATGGCTTGAAGGTGCCCTTTGAGAAACTTTGCTTTATTTCCTATAACACATCAAATAAGTAGAGCACTGCAGAGATGGATTTCTTAAGTCTTATATGCATTGCTAAATTGGATATAGCTCATGGAAACAAAAGATCCCCAACACATGAAACTACAGGAGCTTTTCAAAGAAGGATTTAAAAACATAATTCCTCACATGCAATTAATGTAGTTTACTGAAGGACGGTGGTGGAATTTCTTTGGGGAAAATATGTATATATGTATTATATATAAAATTTTTTTTTTTTTTTTTTTTCATCCATAGTAATTCAGGTAGTTGAATTCCTAACAAACTGTGATTCAAGAAAGTGGCTGGAGAGCAAGCAAAGATATAGTAACAAAAGCAGAATGGACCAAGATGTATATAACAGTAGGGAATTCTCTGCTAGGAAGCCTGGAAAACAACCAGTGATTCTGATATGGGTTGACACCCCCTCTAAGCATCAAGGGGAAAGATCTAGACCACAAATAACAGGACTGGGTGCTCTGAAAGCTAGGTACCTGCACTGACACATCCATCAGGACAAAGCAAAATGACCCTTGAGCTTAATGTCTCCCAGATAATCCTGCAGCCTGACCTGGGAGCAGTTGTTGTCTTTACCTAGGTTAATAAAACCTGTTAATTCCAGTGATATTGCTCATAGACTGTATGAACACAGAACAGAATATGATCCTAAGCAAGGCCTCTTGGGACTAGTAGTTCAATAGCAGATAATTAGATCCAAGCCTTGTTAAGAAAATCTCTAACACAGTCTTACTGTTCCAGAAGGAATAGCAACAAAAATACAGTTTTTATACTCCCTTCTATGGAGCAATGTACATGTGTAAATTAGCACACTCCCTGCTGGGATCAGGATATAAGCCACCCAAACATTTAATGCTTCTACAGTTGCCCTTAAGAGATGCTTTTAAACTTAGAAGAAAACACCTTTTCCACTACTTGAAACAAACTGTTTACTCCAAAGGCAGCAAAAAGCTATTCTAAGCAAGAAGTGGTGGTTAAAATAAATGAGACAATTCAGGATTACTTCAGTTCTTAAACAGGCAGTTTTATCTGTAAGTTGTGCTATAGTTCTGTTTTGTCTTTTTAGAAAAGTTATCTCCCATTTTTCACTGTCTCTGTAAAAGAGGGATAGTGACAGCATTTTTTTTCTCCATATATTGGGGATCAAAAGAGCTGAGTATAAGCTTTAAAAATATTACTGTTCCTTGCTTGATTTTATCACTATTGTATTACTACTATATAGTTCTGTTATCATTATTATCAGAACATCACAGAGACCATCTGGATGTCAGATTTAACAAGTAAGAGCAGTTACTCTACTTACAAAGCAGTTCTACATTTTTGACCTGGTTACATATCTAAGAGGCTGTTTCTTCTCTGTTACAGTTGTATGAAAAGGTTGCTCTTTTCCTGACAAATTTAGGTAAGCAATGTTAAATACAAAATTTAATTATCTTATACTGATTTCCTGATCTTTCTACTGTGATAGCATTCAAACTGTCTGTATAAATACAAAAAATCCTGATTAATTTGCAGTCTATAGGAATTAATGGGTTTTGTAAGTTTATAATAAAGGAGTATGTAAACTAAGTTATAGTGCCATTTCAGTCCACTGTGACAACAATCACCCACCTGCCATGCTTGGATCTTATTCCTACCACTGATCTTGTAAAAACTTAAATTATTACACTGGGGAAAAAACCATGAGTTTTCAGAGAGACTGAGCACTCACAAGCCCAGGCTTTCTGAAGAATTGGAAATGGGGGGATCACTTCTGGATGCCAAATTTATATCTTGAAACTAAGGTACTTGTTGACTAACATCATATATCTTTAAGAGCAGTAATTTGGAGGGAAAATAACTAGGTGACTTAGGTGACTTGTCAACTCTACCAACACCTAAACTCTACTGGTGTTCTAACTTTCAGTAATCTTTTCACCTCAGCCCTAAAGGGGATCTTTATCCTAGAGTAAGGACAACCTGTTTTCTGGTGACAGCATGTACTGGCACTGTGGTAGCAGTAGGCTATCACTCATACATCCATGGCTTAGGCAGAGTCTCTGGAGATCCTGATCATGCTGGAAGGTTGCAATAGTTGGTGGCAATTGGCAATGGCTCCTTAGTGTCAAGAAGCCTGAATCGAGACTCTTGCAGAAAGACTATTAAGTAAACCATATTATGGCATATGTAGAAGCAGTTTAAGGAAATTACTTTTGAGTTTCTGGATACCTGTGTAAATTGATGATGTTCACTAAGGTATTTTGGACCAGGTGGACAGATTTTGCTGTCTGCTCAGTGGAAACATACAGCTGGCTTTAGCTAGTGTCAGGGCTTTTCTATATCTGGGAAGTTATGTGCTCAAAGCACACCTGCATAAAATAGAATTTTATTCTGTTGTTTCTTATTAGACTGAGTCCTCATTTATATGGCGTAAAGTTAAAATATTTTTGCTATATTGTATCCATGGAAAAGATACCTGCCAGTTGCAGTTGAGAAATAGGACTTTCAAGTCTGTGATTTGCACAGGCAATGCCTTTTTACTCCCTGTGACATGCTGGGGACAGTAAGATATGGTCTAGAGACCTTGAAGCTTGATTACTTTCTGCCAGGCTATCATCAAGGTAGGTCTGCTTCTTGCAGCCTGTGCAGAAAGTACTTGTATGAAAACTCAGTGGGTTAAGCTATTCTAACTGTGTTCAGACTGTTTTGTGGATTTTACTCTGATGGCCTAAGTTGCTGATTTGTTTTGAATGATCTTTATCAGCGTGATAATCAGCTAAGAGTGGGATTGGCAGCAAAGCTGCATTCATGATGTCCTTCTTCAGCCTTTATATGACCTTTTTCAGGGCTCACATCTATGCTCCTCCAGAGCATTGCCATTGTCTCTGATGAGTGTATCATCAAAAAAACTGGCATCAAAAATCCATAATGGTTTATTTCTTTCTGCTTAATGAATTATGTATGTACTGTCATGCACACAGACGGGTTTCCTGACAGGCATTTCCAAATCACTAACACAGTTGTTAGTTTATGGTCTGTTTTATGGGTTTGTTGGTCCATCTTTTTGAAATTTCCTTATGGCTAGGGCAACTCTAATTAAAGATAATCTAGTTTATTGATGTTGTTTCTGTACTTCAAATAATTTGCTGGAGGCTCCTTTGGGAAGTAGTATATGAACACTACCATTATGACACCATTATGATACTACCATTAGTACCTCCAGTTCTCCTCTGGTTACTCCTGTTCACAGCAATGGTTGACTAATAACAAGCTCCTGCCAACTGAAAAGTAGTTCCAGGACATGGTACTGGTGTGCTGCTATAGAAGTTGTTTTGTTAACTTCTATCTTGATAACTCTTTGGATGAAGATTAAGGGCCTACCTGGAGGGAAGAATGTGTCTTCCATTTTCCCATTTGCTTTACCACATCCATTGCAAAATATGTTTTCTTAGTCTTCTTTGATGAGTTCCCTGGAACAAGGAAAGGGAGTCATGCAGTGGCACTCCACTGATACCTGTGTAGAGTCCTCAGGTGCCAGCATAGCTGGCAAATCCATGAAACAGAATTACAAGGCAAATTTGCTCCAGTTCAGCATAACATCTCTAACAATAAGGCACTTATGTAGCTTGTAGTGGGGTGCTTTCTGGCAACACCATTATTGTAGGATGAAGAAAAGGAAACAAGAGAAGAGCCTGAGACTGTAAAGCACACAGGAATCCAGGAGAGATGTTTAACATACACATTATCGCAACCACTTTCTTATAGTCTGCTAGGAATATACATATCCAGATATCAGAAGAGATTTCTAAATCTTTACAAGCTCACTGGTGTGCTGCTTTTGGATACAATCTCTTGTCAGCTTATACTTTGAAATCAGCAGGCTAATTTATAAATACATTGCCAGCTCTGATAGGTGTGTGGAGCCTTTGTGCCCAGGGGAATTTTTAATCTGATTAAACCTCTGAAACTCTGCTCTCTTTCTTCACAGAGCAGCCTCGTACAGAATCTGAGTGGGAGAACAGCTTCACTCTGAAAATGTTTCTTTTCCAGTTTGTCAATCTGAACAGCTCTACCTTTTATATAGCATTCTTCCTTGGAAGGTAGGATTGATGTCTGCACCCTCATATGTACAAAATGAAGTAGAGAGAAGAAATAAAATTTAATAAAACAAAATGTGACCATATTATCACACATCTCAAAATGAAAATTCCAAACTAGCAAAGCAGGACTTGCTAGGTTTGCAGTTTTTGTTTTCTCCCTAAACCCCAGAAGCAGGCGTAGTTTTCATTTCCTACCACCACACTGGCTCAATGATAAGTTTTACCGATTTCACTACTGGAAACAGATGTGTTCCATGATACTATACATGCAGGTCACTTCATTCTGTCTTCATGTGTGTAATTTGTACAGGTAAGTAAATAATGCTCTGTCTTTTTCTTTCAGAATGAATAGAATAGAATAGAATAGTTCAGTTGGAAGGGCTCTACAATGAGCATCTAGTCCAAATGCTTGAATACTTTGCTGCTTCAACGGTATGATTTGGACTGTTAAGAGTGAACTATGACTTATCAGTTAGGGGGTTTTCCACAGATAAATTTCTCTCTATATATATGCAGGTCTCTTTCTTCAAGTCCCCTAAAAGCAAAATAGTCTGTGAGTAGAGAATGCTTGAGTACAAGAGTCATCAGTATGGATTATTTTCATGTGGAAATTATTTTGGGAGAACACGTGAGAGATTAATAAGAAAATTGTGCTTTCCTAATAAAAACAAATATTTTCACTGATTTCACAGAAAGGCAGATATCATTATGATACACATTATGGTGTAAGGAAATTGACTGGCAGTTGAAAACCATATTCCAAACTGGCATGAACATTTTATTCAGATTTTCTCTCTTCTCTGCATTTGCTGAATATCCAACAGCAGAGTATTTGGTATTGAAATAAAACTGAGAGTAAAAATATAGTTCATGGAGATTATTCCAGGCATCCCCCAAAATATTTTGCAGCATAACATCTGCCACTCTTAGATGACATCAGATTAAAACAACAGTGTGACCATTCTTCTACTACTGTGAAAAGACAGCTTACACAACCTGGTTGATGTATATTTCTGTGTTAAAGATTTACAGGACACCCTGGTGCCTACTTAAGGCTGATAAACCGGTGGAGACTGGAAGAGGTGAGTGTTCACCAACAACTACACATTGATTTATCTGCTGCCCACAGATGCACTTGAATGCAAGCAGAGGCAGATGTGTAACTGTCTAGGTATTTTTGAGCGTTACTGGTTTTTCAGTTGCTGACTCCACAATACTGACCCTACCATCTGCTTCAGAAACATCTACATATTGATATACATGCACTTTTCAATGCTAGCAGTTTTAGTGTTTGGATCACATTTGGATAATGATATCAAATGGCTTAAAGATTACTCAAATTTTTACATTGGAAATATTTCATCCTTGAAAGGAATCAAAGTCAGACATGAATCTGACAACATTTTGCTTCTAAAAGAGTCTTCTAAGCTTTTCTAGCCTTGCTGACCAGGGAGCAAAAAACCCAGTAAAAATAATATCTTAAAAATCCAGACCCATAAAGTGCATTTGAAAGTTGACCAAAAGCACTGAACAGACTTCCCAGAAATGCTACTGTCATAATGTTCCTTATCTATAAAAAAAAAATAATAATAATTCAGAGAGCAATTAGAGGCTGGCTTTGCAAGTCACTCAGGGAGCAATCAGATTTTTTTTTTTGGTGAATACATTCACAGTTCAAAAGTCATTTGACAGTTGCTGGAGGTGAACAGTGGCAGTTTTAGGACCAGTCATGTAGTTTCATAGAATCACAGAATCATAGAAATGTCTGGGTTGGAAGGGACCTCTAGAGGTCATCTGGTCCAACCACCCTGCAGTAAGCAGGGACATCTTCAACTAGAGCAGGTTGCTCAGAGCCTCATCAAGCCTCACCTTGAATGTCTCCAGGGATGGGGCATCAACTGCCTCTCTGGGCAACCTGTTCCAGTGTTCCACCACCCTCATGGTAAAGAACTTCTTCCTTACATCTAATCTAAATACACTCTTCTAATTTAAAACCATTGCCCCTTGTCCTTTCCCTACAGGCCTTTGTAAACAGGTCCTCTCCAGTCTTTTTATAGTCTCCCTTCAGGTACTGGAAGGTTGCTATTAGGTCTCCCCTGAGCCTTCTGTTCTCCAGGCTGAACAATCCCAGCTCCCTCAGCCTGTCCTTGTAGGAGAGGTGTTCCAGCCCCCTGATCATTCTTGTGGCCCTCCTCTGGACCCGCTCTATCAGGTCCATGTCCTTCCTGTGCTGAGGGCTCCAGAGCTGGATACAGTATTCCAGGTGAGGTCTCACCAGAGCAGAGTAGAGTGGCAGAATCACCTCTTTCAATCTGCTGGCCACACTTCTTTTGATGCAGCCCAGGATGCGATTGGCCTTCTGGGCTGCAAGCCCACACTGGCTGCTCCTGTCCAGCTTCTCACTGATCAGCACCCCCAAGTCCTTTTCTGCAGGGCTGCTCTCTGTTGCCTCATCCCCAAGCCTGTATTGCTGGTGGGGATTGTCCAGCGCAGGTGCAGTACCCTGTACTTGCTCTTGTTGAACCCCATGAGGTTCACCTGGGCCTACCTCTCCAGCTTGTCTAGGTCCTTCTGGATGATCTCCCATCCCTCTGGTGTATTGACAGCACCACTCAGCTTGGTGTCATCTGCAAACTTGCTGATGGTGCACTCAATCCC
>JANIJG010013918.1:0-12570 GCA_024611175.1 Megaceryle torquata | reverse complement strand
TGCTGGCTGTCCTTGATCACCTCCCTGTCCTCCATGTGCCTTACCAGACCTTCTAGGAGAATCTGCTCCATGATCTTGCCAGGCACAGAGGTGAGACTGACAGGTCAGTAGTTCCCAGGGTCCCTCTTTCTATCCTTTTTAAAAATTTCCGTTCTGCTATTTGCACACTCAAATCTCATGGTGTCTTTTCTGCTTCACAGCTGAAAACTGAAGCAACTTTGACAATAGGTGACAAACGGAAAGTGGAAAATGCAAATCTTACGCTGCAAACATGAATTTACAAACACTTCCAGATACATAGATAATTTTGGTTAACAAAGGTCATCCAAATACTAGCAATAAAAGGAGTAATTTGAAATAGCCATCCTAATTTTTAAGAGGTGAATTCTGTACATTCAAGGAAACAATGCTTGGTAAATGGGCAGACATAAATTCACTTGACATCCACCTCTGATAATCCCTCCAAAGTCTGAGCAGGGCTGTGCTTAGCTAATAGCTTGCTACTGACAAATGAACACAGTTCTGCTCTTCCACTGAGCCTTCCTCCAAAAGTTTGCTCTTTCCTCTTCCTCTGCACTGGTTCTGGCTTGTCCAACCCTGTAAGAAGCCTAATCAGCCTGTATCAGCAGGAAACTCTTCCTTTTTCTGTCTGAATTAGTTTTCTGATCAGTTACTGGGCTGAATCATCTCAGAGAGGAATCAGAAAACAGGGAAAGAATCTCACCTCTGCAGGAACAGAGATGGGAGGAAGAAAGAACCAGGGTTGAGAGGGAAGTGCAACAGTGAGGTGTTACAGGTTGGATCAGTTGCTGGTGGAAGCTCCTATTAGTAGTCCCTAGTAATTTGCTTTTCTCAAAGGAAAAAGAAAAAAAAGTAATGTCTAATTAAAAAATATTTTATTAACCATATCTGTGCTAGATCTTATTAGGAACATAATTTAGAATATAATGCCCAGATATCCCTCCAATAGCCTTCTCTTGACCTTTTGGATGAAGCCATCTCTAAGACATTTAATAACATGATATAGTCTAGTCTAGTGTCCTTGGGCATATTCAGACCACAATTTATATATTGATGTTATGGTTGTAACTTCACTGCTACTTACTTTGATACTACACCTACTAGTATTGGCTTGTGTCACTGATTCCTAAAAATAGAAGGATGATGATTTAATAATAATGTCAAAAAAGTTATTTAAATAAATAAATAATCTTCCATCCTGTTAATCTAAAGACAAGCTGAATATGAGGTCAACAGAAATCTCAGCAGGGACCCAGATTCTGAGCACTGTATGATGCAATATGTATAAGAAATTCATATCACATTTTTTTTACAGATAATAAGTAACATTTATCCCTTAAAGACAAATATTTCCAATTCCATGTTAGTGATCTATTTGACTTATCCACAATACCCAGGATTTAACAGTACAGCTTGGTCTCCACTCTAGATTTACAATGTCAAATCTGAAAAGTGCTCTTTGAGGGCCAAAAGATTTTGGTGCTTTCCTGTTTCTTCAATATTAGATGAAAAAAAGTGGAATTACCTAAATTCATACTAGCTGAGCAGCACTCCCAAAAGCAGCACCACTTCTTCAAGGTCTGGAGCCATTGCCAAAGCAAGCAAGCACTCAGCAAGAGACACTAAGAACTCTTGTTCAACAGACAGAGATTTTTATTTCTTCAGGAAGAGAATAAGTTTGCCTGGTCCACTCAGTCATATACATTAAATAGTGCTCGACAAACAGTATTTCATCTGTCGTCTAGGCATAAACTTTTTGACTGTGTAGCCACTTCATTCTTTGACTTGATGCAGGGTCAACCTCTCCAAAAACTATTAAAATCATTAGAGAAACTTGGTAGCCTTTCCTTCTGCCCGACTCACAGTTGCAAAACATGCAGGCAGCTGCATTGGTTCCAGCGGATTCTGGCCTCTGCAGAGTTACATGATAGGCTTAAAAGGCTGATGTTATGATACAGTCTTATATATTCCTATGAGTTTATATTTGTTTAAAAGAAATTAAGAGAATGGCATTTCATTTAAGAAAATTATCTAATAGCTATTTCTGGTCCTTAAGGTACCCTTTAAAATACAGCATTGTTTTAACCTTTTGTTTTTTCTTCTCTGTAGTGCCACCCTAGTGGATGCCTTATTGATCTCTGTATGCAAATGGGTATTATAATGGTGTTAAAGCAGACTTGGAATAATTTCATGGAACTGGGCTACCCGTAAGTAAATATATTGCCTATGTTTCCATAGGTCACAGAAGTATACTAATTTTATGCTTTCTTTATGACCAATTACATAAAAGCAAGATACTGTAGCCTTTATAATAGAAAATCCCCCCCTAGTATACAGAACACTTCAGACAGATTTCCAGACATATAAACAGATATCATGTTTTAATTTTTTTTTCATATTGGACATAGTTTGCGAAGTGAAAGTGTGATATAAATATTTACAGCTAAATAAGATATGGGAAGTACTTGATTTCATTAAATTGTGTGTATTCCATGTTTTAAAACTCCTTCAGAATAACTGTAGGACTACTGTATTGCTTACACAGGAAATATTTTATGTACCACTTTTTAGCTAGGCCAGTAAGTTCTAAATTGGATTTCTCCTTGCTGGGTGATAATATATGCCTGAAAGGGCAGGTATGAGCTGGAAAAAATGCACTGCTGGCATATACACACTCTGAGATAGAAAAATGTACCATCTGGTATATGGACAAGCTCCCTGGTGATCTTCAGGGTATTATGGAGCTATGCCCTAGCTAAAAAGGTCAACAATTATTTATTTCCTATTAGTTCATTTCTTATTGATTAGTATTTAATGAGCATGTTTAAAATTATTTATGCAGACAGTTGATAGGAGAAACAGCATGTCAGGCCATGAAGGGAAATCAGCAAATGTGAACCTGTAACAGAGAGCTGACGTCAGCAACTTTGCCCTTGCAAAGTTCAGAGGGATTTGCTCTGCTGCAGCATCCCCAGCAGAACCAGTGCAGAGTTCGGTCCCTAAACAGTAGAAACGAGTGCAGAAGCAATCTGAGGCAGCCTTAGTGTTTACCACATCTAGCTGTAATGAGAATGGAGTAAATGATTTATATGCACAGAGTAATTGGCAATCAAGGTGCTCAAAGCTCACTATCTCTGTCTTCCCATGCTTGCACATAGCACTGCTTGCCAGGATTTTGCAGCTGTTAGAGCTGGAGGAATTAGCCAGGGTGGGGAGGAGGGAACAGCAGCAGCGGCAGCAGTATTGATCCTTCTCTTTCCACTCCCTTTCCACTGCCTCTTTTGTCAGTTTTCATTAGAACTTTCTGCTACCTATTAATAGGGATTTTGAAACCTAATAAAGAGCACAGAAGGGGATTAAGAAAGGTGACTGAAGGAGATAAGAGGAGATTGTTTAAGAACAAGTGATTTAATAGGAATAAACTGTCAGGTGAAGTCAGTCTCTTCACTTTAGAGCCACAATGAAAATCACAACACAAAACACACAGTCACAACAATGTGAGATGCTTCAACTTACTCTAATGAGAGATGCATTTGCTCTCCAGGATTTTCACTCTACCTTCTAGCCCTGAAATGTTACAGGCAAGTGCATTTCTGTTTTGTGTAAAAACACCATGATCATTTTTGTAAGAGCATGATCATAGCCAACAGCGTGTAGATGGCCAGAAGATTTGGAGGCAATCCTATAGTCTAGATAAACATCACCACACCTCCACTTGTGTGCTGGCTACTGCCTGCTGACACTCAAAACAGAGCCAGCGCTGCACAGCACCAAAGCTGATAGCAGAGAATGTCTCCCCATAAGACAGCCCTAGGAGAGGAGCACCAGTAGCCTCTTTTTTGGCAGCTGGGTCTTTTGCACCATTTCAGGGTGGCAGCCCAGCTCTAGTGCAGGCATGTGCTCCCACATGGACCACAAAGACATGCAGGGCAAGTCAGAAATGCCACAGAACATTCCTTGGTGACAGGAACCACAGCACTTGCCGTCATATTTCTCACTGATACATGTGACGTTGGATTCTCTTCAGTTTCTGCCTGAGAGTTAAAAACTATGTTTCAAAGATATCAAGGAGAGGCCCTAGGGTATGAGCCAGAGCACTGATTGTTTAGTGGTTACATTTTTAATACAAACACTGGCATCTCAGAGTGGTGCTTCTGCTTCACACAACCACCACCTAGAAACCTCTGGAATCATGATGCAGTACTCCTCTTCTTTGTAGATAAGTTTGCAATAACTAAGAATAAAAAGTATACATTATTGCTTCATTTGGAGGTGTAAAACTGCAATTTCAAGTTGATGTTTTTCTTGAAAGAACATACATCCTTATTGAAAAGACATTACATCACATTGCTCACATTTTGCTCATATATAAATCAGAAAAATTATATCTCTTTGAATTTTACTGGGAGTCTTCAGTATTTAGTAACACTGGTTATTTGTCTCTGCTTATTGGTCTCCCACTCACCTGACCCCTCAATTAGCTGCCTTTGCAGGAATTCATTTCTCAGCCCTTTCACTTTCTCAAGGGCAGGACATGAGAGGCAAAGTCCCAAAGGGTGTTGTAGATTGCAGATATATACCCTTAACTGTTCCAAAGTTATCAATCACAACAGTGGTCATTCACAGGGAGGCCCTTTTAAGGCTTTTTACATACTAGTGACTGGCAGCAAGCTGCTAAAACCAAGTACTTTAATAAGTTCTTGTGCTTCCAAATTTTGGCTTGAAGTCCATGCTTGTATTTCTGTACCCTAGATTGTAATGTCCTGCACTCAGTCATACATACACTTCTTTAAGGGAGACAGGAAAAGCTATAACCTCTCTGCTAAGTGGACTAATGGAAAACTAATCTCTAAGCTTTAAGAAACATAGCAATTGGCCCAACTCTTATTCAAATCCAGTGGCTATATTCCTACCATTCACAGACCAGACCAGGACACTGTGAAGGCATGTAGTGAAGCACAGTCAGGGAAAGGATGAGCCACTCACCTTCATGTTGCTGAGATAAGGGGTCAACCACAATGTTGGAAAAAGATCTTTGTCACGGGGTTGTTTTCTGTATTATACGAACTATAAGTCATGTCTTTTGTTGGCCATACCTGACCTGGAGAGGCAAAGGTGTCTGTTTCAGATGTGAGCACTCTTTGGGCTCAGTGCCTCCCACAGTGCCCCTGCACATGCATTTCTTCAGGAATAGTATCTTCCCCCTGAAGTCCAGTATAGAGTCCCCATTTCTTGAGATGGACATCAAGCAGCGTTAGCACTCTATTTGCTGATTGCTCAATTAGAGCTCAACTGTCTCCACACAGCATTGCATTCTGCCATATAAACAGACCTTGAAGTGATTTACCATTCTGTACAGAGAAAAACAACATAAAAAAATAATCAAAATATGTCATAATCCCTCCACCATTTTAACAACATCTAGGCCTGGATAACAGCCCATCAGCCAGATCTATTTTGATACCTACAATGCAATGTAATCGGCCACATGTATTACTAACACTCTGTTTTCCTTTGTTGGGAAATTAATTTTGCAATGTATGCTGTTCACATTTAGCCTCTTAGAGTTTTGTGATAAATAGCCACAAAGATTATTTACCTTGTTTCTTTAATTTATCTGTAAATGTAGGCTAATTCAAAACTGGTGGACCAGGAGAAAACTACGACAAGAGTATGGCACACAGAGAAAAACAAGCTTCCCACAGTGGGAAAAGGATTACAATCTACAGCCTATGAATGCTTATGGACTCTTTGATGAATACCTAGAAATGAGTATGGCACTGACCTTTGTTCCCTCTCACTAGACTTTAACATTGTTACTTTTTTGTTGATGTAGGCTGGTGTATTCTTTTAATTATTGTTGCATGAAGCTAAAGAGGCTGCAAAATGGTTTTCATTCTCACAGGTCAGGTGAGGAATGGGAGTGAGTTTGTAAGAACCAAACCAAAGTAGCTAACCACACTGCTGCTGGTTTGCTAACCTCACATAGAATCATATAATCACAGAATGCCTTGGGTTGAAGGGACCTCTAAAGGTTATCTAGTCCAACCCCCCCTGAATTAAGCAGGATCATCCTAAGCTAGGCTTAGAGCCTTGTCAAGCCTGACCTTGAATCTCCCCAGGGATGGGGCCTCCACCACCTCACTGAGCAACCTGTTCCAGTGTTCCACCACTCTCATAGTAAAGAACTTCTTCCTTACGTCCAATCTAAATCTACCCTTCTCTAGTTTAAAGCCATTGCTCCTTCTCCTACTGACCACCATTTACTACCTCACATTTACTATGTAGCTTGGTGCCAAAAGGCATTGCTTTGTCCAGAGGAGAAAGGAAGGTAACTGTTCAAAGAAATGTTAAATAACAAGAACTTTTGCCCTATGTCACAGAACTCGTATATCATGATAATTTTTTTCTTATCTCCCTCGCACAATTCTTTTCAAATTAATGGGAAATTCAGCACTCTGAAAACCTGTCTCTCAAAACGTACACAGAGTAATTGTTGCCCATCTGTAGTATAAAAAGGAATGCATTCAGGTCTAATCTTTGCAGATATTGAGGGATCCTAGCTGATGCTGTCCCTTTAAAAAAAAAAAAAAAAAAAAAAAATCTAGATGTTGCTGTCTATCCCAGGGACAGATGTACATTTGTTTTTGTCATCCTTGATCTAAACTTTTGGCAAGGAATTGCTGTACCAGTGTCACTAGACTATTGTATGATAGAACGTAATAAGAAATGTTTGTATATCTATGCATAATGTTTGTATGCATATATCATTTCACATCTTAGACCTTGGGATTAGATCTTACTAGTTATACTGTGATCTTATGGTTTTTTTTCTAGTTCTTCAGTTTGGTTTCACAACCATTTTTGTGGCAGCTTTTCCACTGGCACCACTTCTGGCCTTACTTAACAATATTATTGAAATTCGGCTTGATGCATACAAATTTGTTACCCAGTGGAGAAGACCTTTAGCTTCAAGAGCCAAAGATATAGGTGAGTTTTTTGTATGTCTGTTTGTTACATGTGTGTGTTTTTTTGAAGGCAGAGCATTGACCACTTTAAGTAAAAGCAGATTAAGGTATTTTATCTTTCCTATTAACACCACACAGTTTGATTGTTCCAAAAACCTTCAGGTCTCTGATGCCAATCTACTTATGCAATTAGTCATCTATATTGGAAAAATGTCTTTTCATTATTTTCTTGACTTAACCACCAAGATGCTTTAAGTGGTCAGTGTGTCTGTGGGTTTTTCCTTGTGGCAGACACTGTGTGAATACGTCGCTGATCAGTTTGAATATAATAACCAGATACAGCACCTGAAACATGACAGTCAAGTAAAGTGGCCATCATCCTATAAAGGACCTGTGTGTTTTATATTTACATGGCCAAAACCACACTTCCTGTGACTCAGGGGCAATGTCCACTAGGTCCCTGATGGGTTAGACAGGGTGGGTCTAGATCCCAAGAGGTGACTTAGTCTCAAGTGAGGCACACCTATATTGCTAAACATTGGGTTCATATAGCTTTGTGGTCACCCAGGCACACACTAGTGCAAGGACTCTCTGAACATATTTTGACTATAAAACTCTTCTATCCTTGCAATGTGAAGAACACCTATAGGAAAGACTCTGTAAAACAGTCATCTGCCCAGTGCTGAATACCCAGTGTCTTTGAAGGGGTAAATAGGATACCTCATTGCCCATCTATGTTACAAAAAACAGTAGCCCACACCATAAAAGAGCAGAATCCCAGTCTTTGTGCCCTCAGAATGGTCTAACCACGTACATAAAGTCTTCCTGAGTAAAGCTTTGTATGCAAACAGTGTATAGTGTGTATAGGTACAGGCCTGGATGTCAGGCAGTACATAGCATACACTGCAAACATAAATCTTAAAAACCCAGTAATATAACATAAATAATAAAAGCACAGAATAATAGATTTATTTTTTTTTCAGGCTGATTCAGGTGAGATTAAGTTGAATTTGCTTCCTATTCAGACAGTTTGATGTCTCATTAAAGTCAATGTGTATGTCTAACCTGCCTTTGGTAGGGTTCTCAGTGATGGTTCTCATGACCAGAGTTGCTATGTGCCCACGCCACAAGATCTGTCAGACGATTGAAGACGGGCCAAAAAGCCCAATTGATGCCTATAGGGGCTGAGTGCCATTGTACAGCATTAGCATGCCATGAAGAATCTGATGCTGATAGGTACATGCTGACCAGCTGTGCATGAGGTACACACAAGACCCCTGTGACAGGCAGATCATGGATTGCTTATATTCATATCTGCCCTTGAAGACCGTCCTCAAAGGCGGGATAGCTATCATCATAACCAGGGAGTCTTACAGCTTTCCTTAAAACTGCCCACATGGTTATGTGACTTGGTGGAGCCGAGGCCTCTATGAGCATTTTTGTGGCCTCCTTGAGATTACCTGCACAATAAACAAAATTTGCACCCAGTGGGAACAGAATTCTGGTCCACTGAGGTCCTGCTGTTCAGTAAGAAAAATTGGTGTTACTCAGTGACTCTTAGATAGAAACCACATAAAAAGACCTTGGGTGGTAGGGACAGCTGCTTCAGAGCATGCAGTATCTCAGGCAGTTTGGTTCTTGCTTTTCCTGGAGCTAACATACTCTCCTCGTTGAATAGGAATCTGGTATGGGATCCTGGAAGGCATTGGAATTCTTTCAGTTATCACAAATGCATTTGTTATAGCTGTGACATCAGATTTCATCCCTCGCCTTGTTTATGCTTACAAATATGGACCTTGTGCCGGCCAAGGAGAAGCTGGACAAAAGTAAGCTTTCCTTTGGGAAAACAGATGCGCCTGAAAATCACTTACTACTTGAATAGATACAGTAGTACTGTCTGTGTATGTGTATTCCACTAAACCAAATATACTGTTTGTCTAACAGATATTAGCCATGGATATCGATGCTTTGCATGTTCACAGAATGAGTTGCTGGGTGACTGTAATTTATGATGCTGATTCAAGGAAAACATGGCAGAGATGTTACAGAGATTTGGTATGTGTAACAGTATGCTGCACAAGCTGCAATTCCCAGCTGGCAAGCATGGGTATAACTGCTTTTCATTCTGAAGCAATGCTGATATTTATCAGTTACAGATTTAATGAGCATTTTAAACATTTTCACTAGGCCTTTTTTTCTGGTGTAGTATTCAGCATGTATTGCTCAAAAAAAATAGCGTCTAACAACAGGAAACAAATTCCAACTAATAAATCAAGATGCATTCACAGAGCAAAGTAATTTGTTTTTCTTCAAGAACTAGGGTCCTTAGATTAAATCTTTCAGGAGACATTTGTGAACAGAATCCCTGTTGCCTAAGTGGATTTTCTCTCGGTGTTGTTAAAGGTTATATTAGCATGTGCACATTACCAGCAAGTATGAGTAGAGCTGCTACATGGCAACTTGTAAAATCTAGGCTGTTGGACTTGGGGAAGGTCATTGAATGCAGCTGAACACAAATAGATACAGTTTGCAAACAGTTTCCTAGCAGTTCCATTAGGTAGGACCCTAGTGTTCAAAGAAACCCAAGCTAAACAGTAGACAGTAGCAGAGAGCTCACATTCTGCTATTAAACATATGGTAGATTGAGTTTTATTCCCTGCTACAGAAGGCAAGTTCTTCTGTTGCTGCTGTTTTGCCATCTTTTGGTTGTCAATACCGTTTAATCATACTGAGGGAAGGGCAGCTCATGTGGCAGTTCCTGATTAGCAGTGCTGCTAATTTGTCCTGCAAGGAGTTTGGCATTTTAGTCAGTACCAGGGGAAATGTTCCATTTATTTTCATGAAGAGATAAAGTACCTTCACAGGTAAAGTGTTTGGTCTGGTGCCAGTTGTTCCTGCGCATGTGCCTCTGCTTGTGCCATTATGAAGATCCATAGGACACTGAGGTACTGTCAGTAACTTTCCTTGATACCAATTTTCTCAGGACCACAGTAAATGAAAAACCACCTTAAAAATTTTTACTTTTTATGAGAGTCAAATATGACTCACTGTCTTTGAAATTAGTTCTGTATAGGGAAAACAGCTTGGCTTACAGAGGAAACTCTTACCATCTTTTCACTAATCCCTTGTACAGTGTTTTCACACTTCTGCTTTCCTGAGTGAATTCCTAGATGAAAACATCAGATAGCACTCCTTCAAAGGAGATAACTTGGATAAAAATTATTTATGTCAGCATTCTGGGTTTTATTATTAGTAAGTACAGTTACAAAAGCAGGAAGCTATTCAAATATCCATGGGAATATTGAATTTTCTCAAATTAAGTGTTCAAGAACATCTGCTATTGAATAACCTAAATGAGAGGTGTTTTTTTCTTTCAAAAAACATCTGTAGGTATTAGATCCATATGACACTCAGTGATACTAGAATAATGTTGTAATGAAATTAAGCACCAAATCCAATCAGTATGGAGATTTTGAGACAAAGCCAGATGGTGTTTAAGTGTAATTTCTTGTAGACTGTAAAATCCATAGTTTCAAAACAAAACCAACAACAAACAAAAACCAAACCAAAGACAATCAATGACAAAAAAAAAAAAAAAAAAAAAAAAAACCCCAAAAAAACACAAACAAACAAACAAAACACCCAAAAACCCCAAAAAAACCCAGCCCCTACTCCGCGCAATCCCCCCCACAAGCTGAGCAGCATGCCCAGACTTACCTGTGCTTGGGCAGTGCAGAGAGCACAACACTCTTACCATACCTCTTCTCAGCTAAATTAACACCAAATCTGAGCCTTCTAGTGATTCTTACAGCCCTTTGTCAGATGACGTACATTCTCCTACTCAGTATTCTCCAAAATCTGTCTAACCTTCTCAGTGCTCAGCCACACTGGGATCTTTCAATGATGAATTCCTCTGATTAACCAGACATTTTGTAAAAAGCAGTGTTAAGTGTATTACCTTTCCATCTGATTTAATGTTCCTTTGTGCTAATATCGTGAAGGTAACAGTGGGAATATTCTGATTACCTTCCTAGTGTTACTCATTATTTTCTTCACCTTTATTGTGTCACCTTCTAGATGACTTTTCCAACGTAACCAGTCCAAGTCTTCACAGTTTCTTCTCCCATAGAAATCTACTTTTGCTTCATTCTTACTGTCCATCTGACCTACTTGAGCATGCCCTTTATATTGCCTCAACATCCCTTTCAAATATTAATAGCTATCACAGTTATATTGTGGATTTCAGGAAACCCAGAGAATATCCTCCTGGGTACAACAGTTAATGAAAAAATCTTGCTGTGTCCTGACTACAGGATTTTTTCCCCTCTAGGTGTATGGTTGGTTATGTAAATGCCAGTTTATCAGTATTTCTGGTGTCTGACTTTGAAAACCGTTCAGAGCCAACATCAAATGGAAGTGAATTCTCTGGTTCACCATTAAAATATTGCAGGTAAGTATCTGATCAAAATACCTCTCTACTTTAAGACATTGCAAGGGAGAAGCATCATGATAAATTTGTGATTTGAACTAATTTTCAGAGCTTAAAAAGCAGCAATGGAAATAATTAATTGCACCATTTGCAGGGACATGCTCATGCTTGGTTGTTACCTGCATGATTTGCTCCTTACTTAGAGGAGAAACTGAAAAGTGGGTATCTGGTAGGTGTTCCCTAAAGCAGAATTTCTGTGGTGGCATGGCTTGAATCAGACACAACCATCATGGAGAAATATGATGTCAAAGGTCCAACAATAGATGACTGATTCCTTAGTTGCATGAGATGAAACAGTAATCAGATGATATCATAGCACATGCATAAAGAAGTGAAGATTGCACAGAAATTAAGACACATTATTTCACAGGTCTGCCAGGCATAGAGTCTGTCCTAAATTACCTTTACAAAACCTCAAATCCAGTACTTCCTAATTGTTGAATGGTTAATATGTTTATGTCATTGCTTACAGGTGTTACTATTGGTAATAATCATATTCTTGTGGTTTGAATCAAAATAAATTTAGCAGTTAATTATCTGTATGTCTTTCTCCTCAGCCAACAGAAACATATCACTACATATCTGTAGTGACAGATATGTACATGACTGATTTTAAGGGTCCAAAGAATCAAGATTTACATAATAGTCTTAAACACCAAAAATACCAAATAACAAATATATGTACCATTTTTTTTATTACAACATTGGCTTACAAGCATGAGCCCTGGTAGCTGCAAATACATTTAATCCCAGTATTTTTCACTATGAAGAACTAAAATATCATAAAATATGCCTAAAGAATAGAAGATATTCAGTGATACAGAAAAAATCAGTGATACTTTGTGATATTGAGAAATTTTTCTTAATAATAAGAGGCTTGAGTGGTATAAGATAACGAACATAAGATGTGATAATTTAGCTGAAACAAAGTAGGTTTAGACTGGACACTAGGAAAACGTTCTTCACGGAAAGAGTGGTGAGATATTGGGACAGGCTGCCCAGGGAGGTGGTTAATTCGCCATCCCTGGATGTGTTTAAGCATTGCTTAGATGTAGTGTTGGGGGATATGGTCTAGGGGAGAACTTGTAGAGT
>JANIJG010013917.1:0-24805 GCA_024611175.1 Megaceryle torquata | reverse complement strand
AAAGAAAACACACACAGGAGAGTTACACCACACTCTTTTGGTGTTTCGTTTCCGTGTGTTTCTTTTTGTGTGGGTGTTTGTGGTGGGGGGGGGGGGGGGGCTGTGTGTGTGTGTGTGTGTGTGTGTGAGGTTTAATTCAATTCAGAATCCATAAGGATATTTTGCCTTTCAGAAGCAGAGAGGCCATAATTTAAGAGATCTTGCTTAAGAAATAGAAATACATACAAAAAAGGTATCTGTGACTAGGGTGCATTATTTGAAGGTTTAGCATCTAAAAGTCTCTATTTTTTTAATACCTTGAACTGACAGAATTGAAGCAGCGAGCTCCAGTTTAAACATCATTACAGTCAGGTCTTATCCAAACCTGAAAAGAGCTCCCGATGTTACTGGTCAAAGTCAAAATAACACCAGGTTTTAAGAATTTCTAGAGAGAGTAATCATTTAACTGCAACTGTTAACCACGCAGGAATATCTTTCCCCTTCTGGAAGGGTAAGTGTTCAGAAAAAAGGAAGAGGCATGCCATGCCTTTGCAATAAAGAACAAGAAAAGAGAAAACGGACAACAAAACCAAAGACAAATAGACTGGGCTCTTTTGCCG
This sequence comes from Megaceryle torquata, assembly GCA_024611175.1. Lineage (NCBI taxonomy): Eukaryota > Metazoa > Chordata > Aves > Coraciiformes > Cerylidae > Megaceryle > Megaceryle torquata. The sequence goes on along the minus strand of JANIJG010013917.1, from coordinate 24,206 downwards.
GAGGTTATCAGGGAGAAGGAAGCTGCACTCCAGGACACGGCGCTCAGACCAGCAAAAGAACCAAACCAATCCTTGGATACAATATTCAGTTATTTCACCTACAAAAATGAGGTGCCTACAAGTAAGTGGCAGTGGGTCATGTTTTTCAGGGTGGTAACACAATACTCACAGACTCCTAACAGCTAAGCAAGACAGAAGGAAATTTATCTGTGCACACGTAACATGAGAGTCTTTACCTGTTTAAGCTTGTTCACAAACCCCAGCAGACACAATACCTTGTCTAGATTTTTACCTAGCAGATACATACACATACACACTATTACATCCTTCGACCATAAAAATGTTAAAATAAAGAAATAAAGATACACGTTTTGATTTGCTCTAATTCATATGACCAAATTCAGGTATTTTAATGTCCCTGTGGATGTTTTACCATTCATGCACTTTCAGCACACTTTAAGATCAAAGAAAGCCCATAAGACCAAAAAGAGAGAGAGACAGACAAGGGATAGGGTGAGTAGATGTCGGTCTCACTTTGCCTTGGACAGTCTGGGTAAACAAGAGGCTTCAGATGATAATCTGGGAGATGCTAGAGATCTCCGGAATTTTAGTAGAGAACTTCCATCAAGCTGCAGGATCTCCCTATACTGCCCTTCTCCAAGGCAAGGTCCTGGGACTCAACCCGTGCACAACTGTATGGCAGGAGAGATAAAGCCCATCACAAGGACCAGACTGCATGCACGGCAGAAATGTCACACCCGCTACTGCTGGGTTGGCACAATCCAAGACAAAAACAACTAGCGTTCCTTCATTGCACAAACCACCCCAAAGGCCACCCTCTCTTCTTTGAAAATTAAAATATTTGCTTCAAAATTTTGACACAGAATAAATGCCCTAGAACAAAGCAAAACACCTTCCTATATATCTTAAGGGCACCTGGCTTTAGCTTTTACTATTACTTCTGCCATCATAAAGGCCTAAGGGATGCAGTGTTCATGGCAAATATTTGATTTTTTTTAAGTTTTTGGGGGGAGATTTATTTTATTTTCATTCTTTTCTGCAAATGCTATTTATTTACAACCAACTTTGTGAATTTCACAAGCAAACAGAAAGGCTATAAATGTAAGAATTTCAATGCCAACAGTGCTTATTCCATAACACTTGATACAATTCAGTATTCCCAAAGAGTCTGAGCACACTTCAAATCCCTGTGACCTTCCTTCTCAGGCACAGGGATTCTAAACTCACTCTGCTGAGCTCTACAGGAAACATCCACTGAATGCTGAACTCCAGTTAGTTGAAAAAAAAGGAAAGCTTATTCCAGATGCACCACTGAATGCACCCTCCAACCATTTGCACACATGCAAACTGGAACTCAAGACACTGGTGTCCAAAGCATTCTGGCAGAATTATGGCATCCCTCTGCAGCTGCAGTCAAAACCTTGCATTAAGTGATGAATTCCTGTTACGTGACAACACTGCCTGGGCTGCACTGACTGCATGATACAACTAATGTTCTAGGAATACTTTTAGACCTTATTTTCCCATTTAATGTGCAAATATGAATTATTTTTTAGAGGAGTGCAATTTGAGCACAAAAAAAGCCTGCTGTACATGTACAGTTTCCATGTGATTTCTGTTAGAAATTTTAACAAGCATGAAAATAGTTAAAAGATTGTATCAAACAAGCTATAGCTTTCTCACTTTCTATTCCCCAAGTGAGGGATATAATCAAGACCAACAATATTGGGTTTACTTGCAGTATTTAGTATTATTTTACTATTACTGATACTATTATTGTAATAGTCGATTTACATCCATACGTAAGATCAAAGAAATGACCCCTACACTTCAATTCATTACAAGTGTACTTGGCTTGGCCAGATCTCAGACCAAGAGCTATCCAACAGCAACCCAAGTGCCAGCAATACAGTTTTTCAACACCCAGCAGGCCGAATCTCTACTTCTGCACGTTCATAACCCTCATGATGCTTTATTTTAAGATGCAAACAGGAAAGAAAAACAGGAGACAAAAAGAATGTTTTAGGTAATTAAGGATTTTCAAGACTAGATTGCATTTTTGAGTTTTGTTTAGAAACGCAGAGATCAGTGGAAACCACAGCAGGTAGGCAGTGTAGACACAAGAGCTATTCCTGACAGTGGTGTGTGCAGCTGCCATCTGCACTGCTGCTCTTCAAGCTTTTTACCGACAGTAACATGCATTTCAATACAGCTCGCACAACTTTAATTCTTACATTTGATTATCACTGCTTGAAAATCACATCTGAAAGAATCGGTAGAGCTCTGTGGAAAAGAGAAATTTTTCACCACCACAAGTGGCATAGCTACAGTAATTTGTATTTTCTCCTAAATCTTGTAACACAGCCAGTGGTTAAACAATCTGGCTAGGCCATAAACCAAATTACACAGGTATGTCCAGGTACTGAACTATCATTAAAATATCATCTTTAAAATAACTTTTGCTGCTGCTGAGTATCACAGGGACTGTCTAAATTTTTCTGCAGATCCTGGAGGCAACAGCATACATTCAAGCACAACACATGACTTACAGTTATAGATCTCAGTGAGTGAATTGACACAGGAGAGAAATGTCGTAGGTTGAGGAAAGGCGTCCCAGCTCCCAGAAAATTCATGCCCACCTCAATATAATCAAGTATACAGCTATCTTTTGAATATAAGCTGAACTTCTGAAGTTAACATATACCACTAGAAATTCAGTGTTATCTAGTGCCACTCCTTGCCTGGCAGGCAGTTAACATACCATCTGCTTTATGGTAGCAGGGAAAAAGGACCCCTCTGGCCTCTCCTCTGCTCAGGTCCAAAAAGCATCTAGACAAAGCTGCAGTCAAGAAGGCAGGACTCTCCTCACCTGCACATTTCTCCAGGTACTCTTCTGAAGTGGACTAGGGGAAAAAAAACCTCTTTTTGGAAGCAGTGATCTATTTTCAAAGCTTGTTTTTCCAAGGTACCCTTCCCTCTGCCTTCGGTGCACCCTCACCTAGGAAACCTGGTGGGATACAGTAGGCTTCTGCCATCCCCACAACAAGCCACGCAGCTTGTCACCCACTCACCCAAGGAGAATGCTGCCAGTAACAGGATGGTGGCCTGGCACACCATGTTGCTACGGGGGTGTGATACATCCCCAATGAAGAAGAAAGTTACCAAATTAACAACCCCTCCTCAAATTTCTGAGCATGATGGAGAAATCAAAAGTCCAACACTATCACCAAGAATTGGTTTATAACTCTGAGAGCTTAACTAGCTTTTCACAGTACACAACTGTCCATATTTATGGAATGACCTATAAACACTCAACTATTCCACTTTAAAAAAAAAATCTTACTTTAGAGAACACAAATATCTATTTAAAAAGTTGTATGCTGCCAAACCTTCAAATACTTTCACTGTACACCTATGCTTTGATTTCATAAAGCATGCATCTGAGGTGGTTAATATGCATTTCAAGGTATATTAAAAATGAGAGATCAAAAATTAATATTAACCCAGTTAATCTTTGCCAATATTTTGCTCCAGCTACATTAAGTAGATCCTGCCTAGCTCATTGGTTCTAAGCCAGTTTTATGTTCTTAAATCTAACCTTTGAACATGATGCTAATAGCAATAGGTGTATTTTAAGTTGACTTTAAAATGACCAAAATTTCATGCATCTCCTCCTGGAAACTTTCCAAATTAGAAAGCAGGTCAACTCTGAAACTTTTTTTAACAGACCTGCTAAAACTTGTAAGATCCAACCTCAATCCATAAACCAGTGGATCCTGTTTAAATTAGGACCATTACACTGGCCAGAGAGCACGGCTGATAGAAAAGCTGCTGTAAGCACCCACTCCAGGTCTGAATGCAAGCTGGAAATTTTTATCACTATGCTGAAAATAACAGAAGAAAATCTAGTCTGGACAGGCAGTTAAAACCTTCACAAATACATTATGATTGAGGTAACTGAGATTTTAATAGGTACTTAAGTCAGAAAATAGTAACCCACTTGGTATAGGCGAGAAAGCTGAAGATCCTTCAGATGTATCTTCAAGTTGGAAAATGCAAGAGACTATTTTTAGCTACAAGGAATACCCTTGTGGGGTGAAAAATAAAGTAACAGACATTCAGAAGCAGATCTGCAATGGGAACAGTTTCATCTCCAGAAGTGGTTTGCATCTGAACAGCATTCCATTTTTATAATAGTATAACCATGTGTCTGCATTAAAAGCTCTGTAAGCTTGGATTTGATACTTACCTTGGAACTTTGCTACAGCCCTGTCCCATAATGCATTTCCTGGGGGAGACAGGCCCAGGTGTCAAATAAAGGGTTTGGGGAAAGTTTACAAAACCAGGAAAAAGTTACAGAATAATGGGCTAAGAGTTTTCTCTCCCTTCTGCCTCCTCAGTCAAGCTGATCACTTGTTCATGGAGTCAAACAATAAAGCAGACCAGTGAAGTGAGCTAGGTTAAAAATAAACCCAAAATAAGGAAGTTAATTTAAATTCAGATCTCTTCATTCATCTCATTTACCACGTGCTCCCACACAGTTGTGTCAGTGCAAGTGAGGAGGCAAAAGAGAGGCACAGAGGTCAAGAAAAACCTGCTCTGGAAGATATATCTTCTCTGTAGCAGTGTTAGAATGAACTAGACACAAACTCTTCTATGCTGCTGGAAGCCAGGAAAAAAAAAAGTCATCTGGTACAATGACGTTTGGTGCCCAGACCAAAATCCAGGACCTTCTCTGCAGCTTGTGCTCGATTTTGGGTTAGTTGTTTCTTGCAGGCACTTTCTGCACAGCACAGCCACCTGACACCATACTAGTCGAGAAAGACTCCTTGGGTGTGGGAGATGTTTGACACCTCTGACTCCAGAGAGGTCTAGCATGCACACCTGCTAACCACAAGCAGGCTTCCTCTGTACAAATTTAGGCAAAACCAGGTAACAACAAAACGATTCATGAATAAAATGGGCCTTGAAGATGTGCTCTGTGTTGAATTCAGTGCTACTAGTATAATTTTACTAGTGAAAGCATGTGTTTATGCATTTGGATTCATTAGGCATTAGGAAGGCTCCCATGGCTCATGTTCAGACCTTGACTATGCTGTACTTCAAGTAATCAAGTACTTCTCTTAGATTTGACTTCAGTTTTGTTCTTCAAAGGTGCCACAAAGTATCTACATTTTGATTCATCTTCATTATTAGTTTCCAGTAGGGATTTATACAAACGCTTCTGGGGCATGCATAATTTGTAAGACAACCAACAGATAAACATACCGAAGAGAACCTCTTGAGGCACGGTTTCTCACCGCATTATTGTTAACACCTCTCAGTTCATTATACTGAAGGCTGATGAAAGGTCTTAAAGAATTATTTAGAATGTTTTCTTCATCCAGCAAGAGAGGTCATTGACCACTAAAGCTGAAGTGTTTTTATCCCAAGTTTAAAAGTCTGAAGACAGATGCTGTGGTTCCACAGACATTTCTTCACTGGCAGTACCAGTGCACCCAGTCCCCAGACTGGTTCACACCTCTACAGTCTGCTCTTTGCCAAAGCCAGGTCAGCATTCTGTTCAGCTGCAGGGACTGAAGAACCTTGGGTTTCACTGCATATTGCCAGCAAAGCAGAGGGGACAGAACGGGGCTGCTTATGAATGGGTATGCGGCACAGGTGAAAGGAGATCCATTTTTGTGAAACTTTCTAATTATTTTCCCCCTTAATCTGCAGTACTATCAATATCAACAGAGGATTTCCCCAGCAGAGCTCCACTGGTACACAAAGGAGCTGAAGAGCTTTCCCTCCTTCAGAGGGAAACCACAAGAATCTTTCCTACTAAGGACTCTAACCCCTCCCATACCAACTTGTTCCTACTTCAGGGCACATGCTGTAAACCAAAGCATGAGCATAGAGAACAGAACAGGTTAAAAAGACCAAGACAAATCTGATGAGCATAAGAAAGTATCTTAAAAATCAACATGGAACTAAAGCAATATATTTGAAGGAAAACAATTATAAAATCCTGTGGTTCGTTTTTTTAGAATAAACTACTTTAAAAAATATTAGTAAGTTTTGATTTCTGGATGATCTTGGTTTAATTTACTGCTGCTTATTTTTAGTTCCTCAACTGTAAGGACATTTTAAGAAGAAGGAGGGAGGAAAAAAAAAGTTAGAAAAAACTCCCAACTTACTCTTATGGTTAACTACTTTTTACTACTTTTGTAGCAAGATGGAAATATTGCAAAATGTTACTCTAATTCTTAAAGGGACTCGTTTTTTGCATGGGATTGAAGTCCAAGAAGTATCTGAAACAGTCAGACTGAAACAGAGGAGATAAACACAGGAGGAGGAGAAAGGAAAGCTGAAATTGTGAAACCCTACTACTGTAATTGTTACAAGCAAGGAGGGTATTACACGTGGCTTGTGACCCACTGCTTAATTCATATAATTTACAGACACATTTGCATTCTCTGTGCTCAAACAGTATCTACTGTTCTCCAAAAATTAGGTTGACCCCTTGATATTATTAAGCAACTAACACTTAACCAGGTGAAAAATTCTTTAGGAGAGGTCAGTTCCTTGCTACTCCCAAAGAAGGAGCCTCAGCTCCTCGGTTTGATTTAATGAATGATAAAAGAGGGTTCATGCAGCCTCCACTTAAGCAGATTTCCTTTAAGAAAACAGTACATCCCACATTGTATTAGGACTTGAAGTCTGTACACCCATGTAACAACATCTGAGTGTCTAGTCAGCCCTAACACCTGTAATAGAAGCAAACCATCCATTCATCTAAATAGAATAGTTAAGACACGCTGTGATGGCAAACGTGTGTCAAAAAATTGTTACCCTATTATGGTTACCAGAAAAGTTCTGCTAATACATAACTGTGACATATTTCATGACTACTAAAGAGCAACAGCAGAGAGTCAGCTGCGTCAGGAGAGCTGCCTGGCTTTACAAACAGGAAGGGAGAAACGAAGTTCTTCCACACCTCCAAAGTGAGGAAACAAAACAAAACAAAGATGATGCAGAAACTACCATGCCCCTGTACTAGAGCTGCCAGCTCTGTCTTGACTGCCTAAAAATGTGGGTTTAGATGGGGGGGGGAGGGAGGAGGGTGGGTGGAAATCATTCCCCAAACACTTTTTAATATTTTTATTCTTTTCCAATAATCAGAGACTATCAAGCAATGAAATGCAACAGGTTACTGGCCAAAATATGTAGAGTATTAAGTGCAATTCGTCACGGATGCTCTTTAGAGGGGCTGAGGAAGCCTAGTAGCACCAGATCAGTAACGGTCCCTACCACAGTTGATGGATAAAATAGTGATGCATGAAAATACAGACGCCAGACACAGGGTGACCAACTTTTCTGCTCTTAAGACCTACAAACCAGAACATTCATATTGCCACAAGCCATAATCTTCCACTGCTGCCACCACCATTTCCAGCACAGTAGGAGAACTGCAGGACGTGCAAGTTTAAAACACCTACTCAAAAGTCCTCATCTTATACTGGGAGATAAGGGCTAAACTGCACAGGTGAGGAACAAGAGGGGGTGGCATGGGCTTAGGGTTATGGTGAACACCAATGACCCTCTTACACATCCTTTGCTACTTACACTAGGAAAAGGGAAATTATGAAAAATGACCTTAAGAATTTTCACAGATTTCTGCATTTAAAGCAAGTTCTGCTGGAGTTCATTCAACCCCTTAATACACAAAATATAAAGCTTCAAATTGTTTTCCAGAACTTTTATGATGTTTCATTAGAAAGATGTGTGACTGTATTAATAAAAACCAAAACACTCATCGCCTCTCCTAGGCTGCAAAACACTGCAGTACTGCTTAATAAATAAATAAATAAATTTTGAACTTTCTTATCACAGGATATTCCATCTCGATCTCCACATTGGCTTCCTCTGGCTTGCAATATGCTATGGAGTGGAAGTTGAGGTGCTGGTCTCAATGCAAAAAAGCCCAAGGTGGTCAGGACACCCAGAAGACCAGCTCCACGTACAGAATATATGCAAGAGCAAGCAGAGGTACTAGTGTTTTCTCTTCCTCTATTTAAATAGGATGGTCCTGGCACACCTTCTCTGAGTGGCATAGCTCTGGAGTTTTTTTTTACAGCTGCAGACAGGGAGAACAAGTTCAGGTCTGCAGACACTGAACATCCCGTTCTCCTAAGATGCTACAAAGCATTAAGATTTTGTTTAAATCTTCACTATTAAATGGGTCACAAATGACTTATTTTGGTCATGTTTAAAACAGCTGCAAAACAGCAATGAGAAAAACTGAGATACACTATATTGATTACATCACAGAATTTTAGTTTTATCAAAATTTACCATTTAGTTTCTCTCTCCATAATTTTAGAATATTTTGCTTAACAAATACACACAAGCTGTGTTATTCTAGATGGATATTAAGTCCAATATAAAACAGTTTTTCTAATGTTTTTGTATTTTAAAAAGAATCTCGAGGGTTTCTAGGCACTACGGTAAAGGACTAACACCGTCTTCCCCAAACTGCAAATATTTAAGTACAGTTTCAGTGTTCTCAAAATCTGTCCACTAATTTCCAGAAGCTTTATTATTTCTAGTTGACAAAATTTCTGCTTTCTAGGAAAACCAGGCAAATACAACTTGGAATACAACTTTATTCACAAGCTGACCATTCTTCATTCTGCTGGTAAGTTATTCAACCTCCTTTCAGTGTTTCTAAACTTACAGAGCTTGTTGTACTAAGCCAAGATGGGAAGAAAGAAAAAAAAACAAAACAAAACAACACCACAACAAACAAACAACAAAAAAAGTTTAGTAGAAACCGTAAAATGTTAAGTCTAAGCCTGCAACAATATGCACGGATACATTATGCTATAGCCACTGTCACTGATTAAGTGCACCTTTACTCTTTTTGCTAGTACACTAGTAGTGTTTCAAACTGAAATACTAAAACCACCGCAGCAAAACACATTAAGTGATCAATAAAAAAGTTTCTGAAAACAATACCGCATGTTTAATAACTTGATAAATAAGATAGCCAGTCTCCAGTCCCCCCCAAGACAGTTTAGAATAACTCTTAATCCTGTTGCTGGTAATATCAAACTAGCACGTAGCAGATTTTATATACATTAATATACATATGTATTTGAAGGGAAAAGGCACACTTGCTATGCATTACTTGTATTGCGAGCCACCCAAGCCACTCCTGCACAATCAACATTCTACAGCCACAGGACACAAAGTTAAAGCAACTGATCTGAGATAGCTCAAAGCACAAACTAAAGCAAATAATGCCTTCTTTTAAATTTATTAGCATTTAAGAAAATTTGTATGCTTCACAAGCTCTAAACGAGTTCATTTTCACCCTTACCCCAAATATCAGATGATGTCATGCAAGATGTACTGGCTAAACTGGTTTAACTGCTACAGGCTGGATGCACTGTTTAGATTTTCTTGTGATAAATTATTCTGCAGCAAACGATTCGGTTAAACAACTATCTCCATCTGCTTTTTAAACTCTGGGCTGATAGTACTTTTACACACACACAACTAGCAACTCAGTAATGACAGGGAGCAGATTTTACTTTTCATCTGAATTCAATCAATAGCACGGAACAACAGGATTGGAGTAAGGAAGTCTGATAGATGCAGTTCATCCTCAATAGCATGCCATCTATACTTCCCTCCGAATTTTACATACATTTTCCACTATTCCAATATTTCCACTTAGCCTTCACAGAAAGTTTACTAAATCTGACAAGCTAGTGAGCACCTAGTTCATAAAGCAAGCACAGAAGAAACTCTAGATATAGTTAACCCTCTTCAGCAGTCACCAATGCCATTTCTCTGCCACTGAGGCAGCTGAGGGCAATGCAATGCACATCTTTTCCCAAGGCCAAGCATGCTGTTTCCAGAAGTACTAAACATTAGCATCACTGGGAACAAGAGGCTGGGCCTGATTCTTTGCTCTAGGTATAACCTCAGGATTAACTTAACTTTGCTTGTTGTCTGCTGCATCAGCTTTTTTCTCTCCCCTCACTCGAGCATCATCTATTTCATAGAAAAAATGTCAAGGCTGGAGAGGGCAAGGGGCAAGAAGAACACATAAACAAACAGACACCCACAGTCATATGATGAATTGAGTCTGCGTATTCTCCTCTCAAACAAACCCTCGCTTTACCACTACTTGTCTATAAGCAGTCTGGGAGACAGCAAAACATCTCAAGGAAAGTGAGGGATGCAGGCCTCCAGGAGAAAGGCAAGAAAGCAGGCAAGAGAAGAAACGAACAGTGTTATGTATGCAAATGATATTCAATTGCCAGGAATTGAGAATACTAATGAACATAAAATACAAGAAGGAAATAAGCATTCAGCAGACAGGGAAAAAAAAAAGTTACATACTTGAGACCAGTATCACACAGTGGGTCAGAAATCTAGTAAATTCTGTCAGCAGTGAGCAGCGAACAGGAATGAACAGCAAGCAACACAAACTTTCAATTGCATGGGAACTGCAGGGAAGTGCAATTCAAAACTTTTCAAACACATACACATGCAGAGTCAGGTCAAATTTTTTTATTCCCCCCCCCCGTTCTCTGTATGTTGCATCATTTCACCTGGAACTCAAATCTCAACTTGAAATTGTCCTAACTAGGGAAAAACTTAAAAGATGCATTGCCTGAGAGGCTGCAGAGGTGGCACAAGACTGTGACACTGTCTTGATAAGCTTGTGCTGGCTACTTTGGAAAAAGAGACTCCCATAATACGAACCACACGTACATATGGAACTACGGGCAGGGGCTGAACCTACAAAAAAGCAGATTCAAACTATAAACAAGGGAAACTTACAGTTATTAAGCTGCAAATAATACATTCTATGAAATAACTTTATGAAATAACTAACTATAGATTTGTATTAAGCCAAGTTCTTTGAAGTTCACACACATTTGTGAAAAGATGTTACAGACGAAGTGTATATAAAGTATCGGGACTTGGATTCAATTACACTTTATATAGCAACTCACTAGCAACTAACAGCCATCAGTCTTTGCATGATAAAGCAACCTACATACCCTACTTACACTATAGAAAAACTATTTGGTTTTTCATTACATTTATTTAGCACACAAGCTCTTTGGAATTTCTACAGGATCATTTAGTGATCACCACCAAAACCTGTTAATTTCTCTAAAACTCAGGCACCATTTCCATGCTCCCACTCTTTTGACCCAAAGGCAGCCACAGCAGCCAGAATCACATGCTTTTACACAGCAATGGATGAGGGGTGCACACAAAGTCTGTGACTGGCGACAGAACTTGGCCAGATAACTTCCAGCAGCCGTGCTACCACAAGCAACCCCTCTTATTCCTTTCCACCCTAATTCCAAACCTTTACCACATTCATACAACATCAAATGGGGCTGCAGGGTGAACCAAATTAAAAATCTAAACTACATTTTAAACCCTGGCTTTTTGGTTTTAATTTTGATCATTTCACAGTCACGGGGAGCTGCACTAGCCCAACTGCTAGTGTGGCACATGAGATTAAAACAAACAGCACCAAATGCTGTTTGTCCAACTGCACCCACAGCCAGGGATGTGGCTGCCGAGGGGACACAACCTCTGCTGACAGTCATTATAAATGTGGAGTTTCTCTGGCCACTGCTGCCAAACCTCAGGAAGGCTGAAGCTGGTTACAAACAACATCCACGGGTAACATAAAGCTAAATATGCAAAGAGTTGGTCTGTAACACCACAGCATTCTAGCTGAGTATTGCAAGTAGGTGAGCGTATATCACACCTGGTCCCGCTGAACTGGTACCAGCCCTTCATCAAGGCTGCCATTGCTTCTTTCCTTTAAGATTAAGAGATTAAGTGACTTTTCTTTCTAAAGGGAATGCTTTCTTCCCTCCTGAAGTCCAATAGCCTTCTCTAGTACTACTCTCATTTACACAGAGTGTCCAGAAGGTCATAATGAAAGATTAAATTAGTCATAAGGGAAGGGAGAAAAACAGGGACATGAGAGCAGACACTCAAAATACCGTATCTGATGTCATCCTGAAGAGTTTAATTCCACACTATATCTGAAATGGTTATTTCACTCATTGAAAATTGTTCAGCTAGTATAGCTGTACACATATCCTCACATAATTCAAAATCAAGATGTGCAATTTTCCTCTGTGCATTCTTCACATACCTCCTAAATCTAACGTGATCACTCACTGAAGAATGGCATCCAACACTGTTCTGTGCATGTTAAAATTAAGTTAACTACATGTTACTAAGTATTTTCCTCACTGCTTGAAAGCATATCTCTCATGAAAGCACAAACACCCATACATTAAGATGATTAAGACTGTTTTACACTCTAAATTAATATACCCATGATGTCAACTTTTTTATTAAAAGTTAGCAATGATTTCTGCGATCTTGGAAACCGAACACATTTCTCAAGAAAAATCAAGCACGGGGGGGGAAAAAAAAAAAGTCTCCAAAGCTTACACTTTGTTTTTGTTTGTGCATAAATGGACAGTTCTGTAAACTCACAAATTAGCAAATTCGTAACACCACCCAGAATCCTCTGTGTGGAGCTCAAGCAGATTTCTGCCATAACACTGTATTCTCGGTGTCGCTATGTTGATTAGATTCAGACTCTTTCCTCACTCCTCCAGTGGAGGTGGCCACCAGCATAAGATTTCCATAACCATCAGAGACATATGTATTTTGGGACTCCTGTATCCCCACTGACAAAGAGAATGCCATTCAGAGAAGTTCAGGACACCTTTAAACTGCATTAAAGTGTTCAGCATTTCACACTGTGCCCAGCATGATAGAGCATCAAGCTCATAAAATTCAAAATAAAACCATTAAATACAGTCCCTATTCTAAAGGATTGGAAAAAGATATTGAGAAAAAGCAGACTGCTAAACGCTATCAAACAGTATGCTGGAAACTATGACCCACAAAATGTTAATATTTGTCTGTGTGCAAGCAAATACGAAGTATATTTAAAATAACTTTTTACATATTTGTCACACAGTAGCTAAACACCACTTCATTCTCCTAAAACAAAGCCAAAATCGGTCCCTCTGATAGTAAATAAGTGTTAGGTATTATTTTATGAAATATAGATTTATGTTTAAGAAAGCAAGGCTTTACGTAATGACCTTCTAATCCTGACATGTAATCTCGCAGTCACCCTGACAAACTTCCACTAGAACACCTTTGCTCCTCCTGATTTCACTGGCTGTTATTTAGCAGAAAGGTACATTTGCCAAGTCAATTATCACGTTTCCAAGCAAAATATCTTGGTGAATATTTGTGTCAGTGTTGATTAAAACGGTCCTAACAGAAGTCGCATCTTCACAGACAGGAATTCTAAACGCTATTTAGGCAGTTGGTGTTTTTTGACCTCCAAGTCAAATCCCATCGGTACGAGCAGCATACGGTGGCTGCCCTTCCTTAGGGGACAAAATCCCGCCATACATTTTCCCAAATAATTTAACACCGTTGAATTCAGACAGAAAGCGGTGTTCAAAAAGAAGGAGAGGGTGCGTAAAAATAACAACCACAATGAAAAAAAAAAAAAAAAAAAAAAAAAGAAAAGAAAGCTAAAGGCACCACGGGAGACTACACGGGACGGGACTAGGGAACAAGCCTGAAAACGTAGTGCCTCCTTTATGAAACCAGCGCAACTGCATGACGGTGCAGGATCCGGGCCGAGGGCTGTGCAGGCGCTACACATGGCCAGCGCTGCCCGCCGACCCCGCGCTAGGCCCGCCCGGCAGCGGGATCTGTAAATAACCCTCAGAGGAGGGTTAATTAAAAATGGCGAGCAGCGTGCCTGACTGCATACAATGAGCAGCCGGGCCGAGCCGCTCCGCACGGCCCCGAGCAGGGCAGGGCTGAAGCCCACCGCCCAGCCCGGCGGCGGGAGCGGGGGACGCCGCCGCCGGGCCGGGCTAGGCCCCGCTGCCCACCGTTCACCGCCCGGCAGCCCCGGAGGGCGGGCAGCCCTCGGGACAGACGCGTCCCCCTCCCCTGAAATCACAACTACTTTCCGATGGACCCCTGTCCTCTCGTTTCCCCTTCCCCAGGGCCGGACGCGCTCCCCTCGGGGCGCGGCCGCGCGCCCCCGCCGCCTCCCCCGGCTCACCTCCCGACGGCCACCCCCCCTGGAGGCTCCCGGTCCCCGCCAGGCCGAAGGTCCGGGCTCGCGGCCGCACGCCTGGCCCCAGGGGAGTGGGTCTCCTTTTGTAGCAGCGCTTCCCCCGCACCCTCCCCCGATGCAAATTCCTGCAGAGCCCCCCCGGGCCGCCTCCCCTGGCCCCGCACGGCTCCTCGCCGCCCTAACTTTCCCCGATGTACCCCCCGCTCTCGCCAAAGCGCTGCCGGGCAGAGCTCCCCGCACCCCGAGACGGGGGACCCTGGCTGCTGGGGCTGGCCGCGGCCGGGCACGGGAGCTGCGGCCGCTCCTGCTTGCTAGGGAGGAGAGGGCCGGGCGCGTGTTTACCGCGAAGAGAGAACGAGAGCTCCCCGAGGGGGACGCGGCGCCCGGGGAGCCGGGAGCAAAGCAGAGGGACGAAGGGGGGAAACTCTCCGAAGAGTTGAAGGCGCGGAGCCCTGCTCGGCCCCAGCCTTACCTTCCATCTCCATGTCCTCGGGCTCGCTCAGCTGCTGCTCCCCGGGCTTCTGGTGCTGCTGTTGCTGATGGTGGTTCATGTCGGGCTGGGGCTGGGGCTCGGCGGCTGCCTGGGCCTTTCCCGCTGGGGGCTGCAGGCCTGTGTCGGGAGGGGAAGGGGCGGAGGAGCGACGGGGCCTTGGCAGCGGCCGGGACTGGGCACCCGCCTCGGGGGGCTGCGGCTGGGCTCCGGCGGGCAGGGAGCGGGCAGCCGGCGGAGGCAGCGAGACGCGCACGTATTTGCTCGCTATTCGCCCAATCTCGGCGGCGGCACCCGGTCGGGGGAAAGGGGTGGGGAGGAGGGACCGGCCGGGGGTGGCGGCTTCCCCGGGGGCCGGAGGGGAGGGGACCGGGAGGAGGGGAAGGGGGGGACGGGATACCAGGAGTCAGGGCCCGGCGGCGGCGCCCAGCGCTTCCCCCTCCCCCGGCGAGGTGTCCCCGGCGCTGCGAAGTCGGGGAGGCGCCGCGGGGCCCCTCCTCTGTCCTCCCGCCCCCCCCAGCGCCCCGGCACAGCCGCTGGCCGACGCCCGGCTCGCTGCTCCCGGCCCGTGGGCCGCCCCCGTTGCCTGTGGCCCGGCGCGCTGGTGCCGCTCCGCCGCCGCCAGCGCTCTCTGTCTCAAAATGGCGGCTGCGGTAAGCGCCGTGAAATGTCACATCCGCATGAGGGGCAGCCCAGCGAGCCGGGGAGGGGGAGGCAGCGCCACGGCCGCCCCGGGAACAGCAGCCGCCGCCGCCGCCACAGGAGGCAGGAGGGGCGGGGCCACAGGGGCCGGGCCCGGGCGCTGGCGCCGTCACGGCCTCTCACAGGCCGCCGCCACCTGCGCGCAGCCAGGGAGTGCTGCCACCGAGGGTCCCCGCTGCTGAACGGCCGAGGCGCCGGGCCCTTCTCGGCCGCTGTAGCAGAGACCCACTCTTGCGGCGGCTCCGGCTGCACCTGACGAAGGCCCAGGGCCGCGCCCTACGCCCTCCTTGAGGGAGCTTGGGCCCGTCCGCGACTCGCTGCGGATCGCCTCGCCCCGCGGCTCGGCGCTGGCCTCCGCCTTTCGCCGCTCTCCGCGCGGCGCAGCCACAGCGCGCTCCTTGCAGCGGGGCCTGGCCGGGGCCTGCCGAGGAGCTGCGGGCTGGCCCCGAGCACCTCAGGACCCGCGGATTTCCATGGCCTTTACGGGCGCGTTTGACCCCTTGGGCCCGGGCTGGCGTGTGTGTGGCTGGGTGCGGGGCCCGTGGTGGGTGCGGGGCCTGGCAGGCCTTTCCCAGCGCTGTGCTTCGGCCCTGGAGCCTGGGACGGCCGGGCTGGGGGCACTGGCACTGGCCGTGCCTAAGGCAGCCCCTGCTTGGGGGCTCACCCCATCCTCTGACAGGCCACTCTGCTGCCCCGCATCCCTGACCTGCCATGCTTGTAGGGCATAGGCAGGTAAAGGATGTATTTGTATGACTTGTGGATAAATGAAAGAGAAGTCTCTCAACAAGACTGTTCCTCGGCTGGATGACGCTGTTTTTCATGAGCCTCATATGGAGGATGTAGTCCTTCCCAGGGAAGAGACCTGTTTCCCTGTGGTGGAAGGAGACGGCAGGCAAGTGGCTGAATAAATAATGCCTGGCTGGACCACTTCGGGGTTAGAGCAACGAAGGAAACAACTTCACTGAGAGATAAGAGAGTAGTTGGAAGGCTACGGAGAGATGCATTAAGCAGGCTGGTATTTACTTCGCGGTCCTGGAAAACGGGCAGCAGGACAGTCTCTGAAGGGAAGGGCTCAGGGTATGCAAAACTGGGCCCCCTGAAGGGGGTGAAAATGTACCCAAGCAGACAGTGCTGCTCTGACTGCAAGTGGATAAGTGAGCTGAAAGTTTATTTATTTTTCAAGTTTATAAAATGAGCAAATCAAAACCAGTCTGGGGGAGAAGTCCAACCTGTCTGGGCTCCAGCTGGCCCCTTCTCAGCAACATGGGAGGAGACTACAGGGGTGGATAGGAGGGGAAAATAATTTTTCAGGTCTGAAGCCCTGCCTTAAGTAGGGCTAGAAAGAGCAAAAATAAGGGAAGCTGAGGATATTAGAAGGATGATCAGGTTCTTTTTTTTTTTTAAGTTAGTTTGATAGTTTGCCTTCCAAAAAGTACCTTCTGACTCTCCCTCTTGTTCCTCTCAATTTGTAAAAGCTATTTTAAAGAAAAATGATTTACAAACTTGGAAAGGGTTTGTTGCTGTTGACCCCGGGCAAAACCATGGCAAATCTGCTAAACCCGTGTTTACATTATCTCAGGAAAAGAGGGGAGCTGGGACAGAGGGTCTGACAGAGATTGATGGTATCTTTAGTTTCTTAATGTCCTGAACTTTGAATTCCCCACTGCCTGTCTTTTCCTATAACTACGTCCCAGAACAATTGCTCTTTCCTAATGACTTCCATTCCAACCTCCTAAATCATACACAGGTTTAAACTCATCCCTCCGTCCTCCCTCCACAAGTGATTCCCAATACAGGATGAACCAGTATGTCACAACAAGAAGGTGGCTACGGGTTATTACCTGATTCTTCAGCCAAGGACACAGAGTTTGGGAGCAAGGAACAACCGAGCAAAATCAATTCACTGCTACAAAGTATTGAGTCTCTGAAGTTAACCGCTGGCAGAGGCTGTAGGCATTAAAACCATTCTTTTCTATGCAAAAACTTATCTGAGCTTCAGTTCATTTTAAGGTAGCTAACTTTCCAAAACTGCTGAATTCTCCTACTGTTTTTGAGGAGGAGAAAGTGCATAAAATGCATGCGTACAAACCCTTCGCTGTGGAAAGGGCGGTATGGAAGTGAGCAGCAGGAATTGTCCTCTGGGTAACTATGCAGGAATGATGTATTGTCAGTTTGTGAAGGTGCCATATCACAATCAGGCACTTGATTGTATATTCCTGATTTAGGAGAACTTTGTATTTTCAGTCGGGCTACCATACAGGCCAAGTACCTTATGTTTTGAAAAGGCCTAGGAAAATACGTCGTTTATACCGTGTGAATGTAGCTGTGAGTAAAACCTAAAAGCTGAGAATTGACTGAGGTACTTTCATTTAAGAGGGAATAAATTTTAAGTATGTGTATATAATAATCTCAAAAGCATTTCTGGAATAAGTAAATAGTAGATATTTTACATCATCAGCCAGTGATGATTTGATTGTTTCTAGACGGGAAATAGAAATCTTATTCATTGCCAAGCCTAAGGTGAAGTGCAGATCTCAACATATGCTAACATTTTATCCCAGCTATGTCAAGAACACTTCTGCTAAATATTTCTGTCCAATTGCTGCTTCCTCCTGAAACTTTCTGCCATTCACCTTTTTCTAGTACAAGACACCAGAGCTCTGTCCTTTAAAGGAAAGGATAGTCACCTTTTGTATGACCATCTGGATTGCTGCTGGCATTCCCCGCACTGATATCCAATCTATAAATGCCTTCTACTTTCTTAATCAACCTCTTCCTGCATTGCACACCCCTCATCTTCAACAGCCACATCCTTCTGCAAGTGATCCCCATCTACTGTAGTTCTAATGGCAAACTCCTTCTGCAGACGAGTTGGGCAAATACGTGGCAAGGGTTACTGTTTTTGGGGGTTTTTTTAATAAAGATCACAAGCTGGAGCGTGATGAATATAGTCTGTGTATCCATTCATACAGCTTTTGTTCTTGTCCTTCCTTTTCCCCTCCTTCCTTTCATTGCTTACACCCACTTACTGAATCTTGTCTAAATTTAGGCCTCTATCCTGTCAACTAATCCAGTCCCTCTTGGCCCTTGTGCCCACACAAAGCACTGGGGAATCTGGTGAAGCTGCACCTGAGCAAAGGATTTTATCTTCCCGGTCTGGGCCGTAGATTAGTAGGCAGAGGAGATCCATTCCTGGGTGCTCTCAGGGTCAAAATGGTTGTAGGCTGGCTGCAGCCGCCCAGCATTCCCTCCACATTAGTCATGGTAATGAGAGATGAAGTTAAAGAGGTGCTATCATCTTTAAAATGCCATTGAAGAAAAGGGCTACATTTTTTTCAGGAAGGCTCCTGAGCCTCCCTGAAATTTAAAAATAAATCCAACTCAGGCTGTTTATTTTTAAAGCACTCACAAGCCAGTGTTCTTCTGCCTGTGTGCCAAACTGAGCCTTTGGGAACCGGAGCAGGCCCCGTGTCTCTGGTGTCTTTCTGCCCTCCAGGTGAGAGATCCTAAACATTGTGGACCCAGGGAGGCTCACCCTGCCCTGTTGCTGACCCACACTGGGATACCTCCAACTTCAGCAGGGCCTGATGACCACTGCAGGGAAAGCTGTAGGAGGGAGCCACGGAAAGCTGGGCTGGAAGAAAGGAGGAGGATGCCTAGCCCATCCTCTGCCCCAGGGCAGAATCAGCTAGACCAGGAATGTTTCTGCCCCCCTGCTTATTTCCTCCCTGCTCCTTGGCTGCTTCAGGAAATCTTGCTGCACGCTTGACTCCATTTGCTGTCCTGCCTTCAGCTCCAGAGGTGTCCTTTCCTGGCTAGTCTCTACACTTACTTCCAGCACCACTGGTGCTCCGTAATGCGTGCAGGTGGCCGTGTCTATAATTAAGAAAATGTATAGCCATTTAATGACAGAAGGGCTATTACACCAGCACACGCCCTTAATAGAGATGCACTAAACCAGCAAAACTGGGGTTGCTGCTTGTGCAGCTTACTGTCCTATGTTTCTGGACGAATATACAAGACTGTAAACGTGCCTCTGTACCAGCAGCGTGCTTCCTCGAGCCGTTGAGTTTGCAGTCATGGGACCATACCCACAGTTATGCCAGGCTGCCTTCCCCACTCAGGCAGCCCCTTCCGGTCTCTCTGTTTTTCTCCTTTGTCCTGCATCCATGATCAGACATGCTTGGTACTACACTGATAAAAGTAGTTAAGTATTTTTGTTGCCAGAAGCTCTCTGTTCCCTCGATCACAGTCATTCTGATGCTTTGTCCCGTTGCTAGTGCTGCCTGCCTTGCACTTGCTAAAGAGTGAAAGATGGAGACCTTATTTAGGGAGCCAAAGAATCAAATCCAGTGTCCTGGGCGCTCTGGATTAACGCAGTCGCAAATCAGAGACCTTGCAGTTGAACCAGGCGATCAGTGGCTCGTGTGAACACCCTCGAGCTGAGTGCGGGGAAGAAAACAATCATGAGCCTCCTGCAGCACGAGACAGGAAGGCAACAGGCAAAAGGCAGAAAATGCTGTAAAAGGCACAAAATTAAATGGGGAAAAAAAAAATCTGTGGCTGCAATGTATGTATTTGCTATAACAACTTGTTGCACAAGTAGTGGGATGGATGGAATTTCATGTCCTGTAAATGTATTTTCCACATTTTCTAACCCTCAACATCCTGTAATAACCCCAGACTTTCATGGCTTCTCTTTCCACAAAGTGACAAATAGCTCCAAATAACCGCAGTCTTTCTCTGAGCCGGGGCTGGACTAACGCCCATTGAAAGTCCCTCCCAATTGAAACAATGCTGTGGTTCTTTAATGAGCCAGCAATTTCCACAAAGTTTGCAGGTATTTATTAGTTCAATCTTCTACCCCTTTGTCGCTTTTTGTTAAGAGTGACAGACCAGCAGACAGTGCAATAATCTAAGCTCTGTTTCCTCAGGAAAATTGCAAAACCTTCAGGGATGTTTTCAATTCAGAGATCTTTGTTTTGATGTTTTCTCTTTAATTGAACAAACATTATCATTTAAGGAGAGATAAAAATCATTTGACCTTAATAATAAAAGGTGGTAAATCCATTACAACTGAACGCATCCCACAGTTCAAAGCTTTACATGATTTAAAGCATATTTTTGACCAGTTTTTTAAGGCTACATCTTTCATATGACTTTCACAAGAGTCAAGACATCTAATTTCATAGCAATTAAAAAAAAAATTATGAAGTTTAACTTTCACGATAAAACCAACCCTGTTTTGCTAAAAAGCTGTATGTTTACATATAAGCTTCTAGGTTGCCGTGATTTGCAACAGCCCTTTTTAAAATAAATATATTATTATTAGAAGATAGGAATTGCCAGTGAGAAAATGGATGCCTCTCATGCAGCGTGTGCTGTTCTGCCAAAGCACTTTGACCTGCAGAGGTTCTCAAAGTGCTTGTAATGGAGTGTTTGAATAATGTGTACATCTCCTCCTCTGGAAGGGAGGTGAGGTGTTGAAGATCACCATATTTACAAACAGGCAGCAAAAGATGAAGTGACTTGTCAGGGATCACAGGGCACACAGCAGCTAACTCACTGTCAGTGCCACAATGTGAGCTGTGTCTATGTTAAAGACGTGAGTATGTGGTCTTTTTTAGGAAAAAAAAAAAACAACAAAACACACACAAAAAAACCCCACCAAATCAAACCAAACAAACAAAAAAGCACCAAATAACACCCAACCAACCAACCAAACTCAAAACCCGAACACAAACAAACCATGGTTTCTATGTTCTGGCCATCTCTGTCACACATCCAAGGAAAGATGGCACAGAGCAGTGGGATGAAAATGAGGTGAATCCTTCAGGCACAGAAGAGCAATTGATCACCCAGCCACAAATTTTCTATTAAGTTTCTTGATTTTTGACATCAAAAGCAAGTATCACCTGTAATGGTATTGGGCCACTTGTCTATCCAGCTGTGGAGGGTACCACAGAATTTCTGTGCCCTTTGCCCAGAGAGTTCTTGAAGACAACAAGAACAGCAGCTTTTGGGTTAAGGTACCAGGCTGAGACTTAGGAGATGAGCCTTCGATTTTTGGCTTTGTCACAGACCTCCTCTGTGACACTTCCACTGCAAAGCACCAGGTGCCTGATGCAGAAGACCACAACACACATTGGAGTCGAGTCTTGCTAACTAGAGGAGTTGTGTATCCATAAATGTAGTTCTCTGCTTGTCTAGTCACAGGAAAGGGTCACTTTCTGTGACTAAACTAAAATGTTTTCTGATGTTGACTAGGTCTGCCACAGGTGTTGGTGCTGCTAAGCCAATGGTTATGCAAACTGTTACATTCAAGTGAAACTAACTACAGAACATAACATGACAAATCTGAGATTAAAAATTTGAGCCTTTTCTCCTCCTGAAATCACCTTCCTTTGCCTGGCTGCACATCAAATCCCACATGGATACTGAGTTTAGCTTTTGTGCACCACGAAGCTGATGGCAGCCTGTCCATCAGCCTGAGACCTACAGTGCCATCTATCCACTGCAATTGCCTGATCTCCTTCCTCTACCTTCTTCCTCAAAAAAAAAAAAAAAAAAAAAAAGTATCTGCAAATCTTTTCCTTCTTTCAAGAGTCCGCACTGATGATTACCTCCTCTCTGCCACTGATTTTTCTTCACCCTGATGTTCATTTTATCCCGACTGTTTAACAAACTGTAAAAAAAGACAGGGGCAGCATCAGCATAGGTGATGCTATGGCTTCATCTAATCTTCATCTATCCTATTAGAATAGTCTGTTGTATATTAAGGGGTAGCTTTCTGTTCAGTGTGGTGTTTGCAGTCTGGCAGAGTTCAGGACAAATGTAGGAACTGATCCTGCAATTTGATCAGCCAGTGAAGTCAGTGGAGGCTGCACGGATGGATCGGATTCCAGTATTGGAGATTATTCTTGTAAACTGTTTAACATGCAAACCTCACAAAACCTGTAGTTGCAAATGACCGAATAAAACAAGGCAACTGAGATCTGCAGTTGGCATTTTTACTTCAAGTTAATGTTACAGCATTGGCTGCATTAATCTGTTTGTTTTAAGTGGTAAAGATCCTAGAGAGGGAATAAATTAAAGAAGTGAAACTAATAACAGGAAGAAACTTTTTAAGGATAAGCTTTGGAAGATACACCTTTTGCCTGAAGTGAATAAAACTAGGTCCTAGAACACGACTCTCTATCACTTCCAAATGAGAGCCCTGATCCTGCAGGGAGCTCTGTGCAGGCAGATCCAAGGACCGATGCAGTGTCCTTCAGTGTCTTGAGTTTTGATTTCAGGTCAGAAATTCCCAGTAAAATGAACATAAGTATTTTTCCTGAGGTAGTTTGTTTGTTTGTGGTTTGTTTGGGTTTGGTTTTTGTTTGTGGTTTGTTTGGGTTTGGTTTATGTTTGTTTGTGGTTTTTGTTTATTTGTTTGGGTTTTGTTTGTTTTTCAGGTTTCGGGTTTTGTTTGTTTGGTTGGGTTTTTTTAGTTATTGTTTGGTTGTTTTGTTGGTTGGGGTTTTTTTTCTGTTTTGTTTTGGTTTTTGGTATGTGTGTGTGAAAGGAATATAAGAATTATTAAGCTTCATGGTTCCTGCAAGAAACTGCTGAAATGAAGGACTTTTGGCTTTTGATAAAGATGTGACTGCTGAAATTTTCCCAGAGTACGTTGTCTCCTAAATACTATTAGGAATTTTGAGTGCAGTAAGAGGAAGAAGAAGTAGTTTGATTAGAAACCCTCTGAGTGTTCAGATGTCAGGCCGTATTGTCATTGTCATCCTCCTGGTTTTCCTATGCTATCTGCCAGCTAGCTAAGCTGGAGAGGTGAAAGTGCAAGCAAGCCAAAAAACCCAGAACAGAATTTAAAAAGGGATCTTCAGCTCTTTGTCATAAAAGCAGTAAGAAATAAATAAGATGCTTTTTTGTTCACTTCTCTTTAAGACACTTTTCAGAGACATATGCGAACAGGAGTGATTGCTATAGATATTTGAGTAGACTGAGAATTAATTGCTAGAAAAGTGCTCCTATATGTGGGGTCTGAGGAGGAGGAGTTTCTCACCACAGCGATGCCAGAATTATGCAGAATGTTGTAGAGAGGAGGAAGATACCAATTAAAGTAACAGAAAGAGCAGGGCTGGGAGCACAGAGATAAACATCTGGAAGGCTCCCTGGGGCAACTGCATTTGAAGACTTAAAAATAGGAAGGATGAATTTAACTGGGATCTTGAAATGGAACTGAAACTGGTAGAGGTGTTTGCCAGTGGAATCACATAATTGCACTTCTTCCTATTATCAGCAGTAGTTTACATTCAGAGGAGTCTAGGAAGCTGGACTTTTAAAGAACATAGAAGGAGAACTGACAATAGAGTGTGGGAGGCAAGATGAGAGCGTGAATTAACATTTCCACAGTGCTGAAGTCAAAGCCAAGTGTGGCATTCTGACTACCTTTATGTGTTCTCAATATTTTGCAATGAATATTAATTATATTTAATACAAGCTGGTTTGTTATTTGAATACGAAACTCACTTAGACATTCAGTTGGTACTAACACCACAGCTTAAAGCAGGCTGTCATTATTTCAGCGTGCCTTGCTTTGTAGGCAACCCTTCCTATGTCTGCTGTAGTGGAAGTCCAGTGGCCTTTCACTCAGAGTACGTTTTGGCTGAGCTTGGTTTTTAGCAAGAACAAACCATCTCATTCTTTGGAGAAAACTGGGGGGGGGGGGGGGGGGGGGGGGGAAGAGTTGGTTGTTTGTTTGGTTGTGTTTGTTTTGTGATTATTTTGTGTTTGCTGGGCGGGGGCGTGTGTGGGGGTGGGGGGGGGGGGGGAAAA
>JANIJG010013916.1:70555-85406 GCA_024611175.1 Megaceryle torquata | reverse complement strand
CCTCTCTCTCCTCGCCCACCTCCGCCGGGAGCGAGCGCCGCGGCTGTGCGGAAAAGCCATGGGAGGCAAGACCTCGGCACCTGTTCAGCTGAAATCAAGGGCTTACAGTATACTGGGCAGTCTGGCTTGGTGGTAGGAGCGAGCGAAAGGAAGGAGAAGCAAGCAAGAAAAAGTGAGAGAGGATTGGAGCGACTGCCGCTGCCGGGAAAAAAAAAAAAAAATAAAAAACCAAGGAAGATAACTGGGAAGGAAAAGGATTTTCATGGCGCAGGCTGCAGAGCTAAGCAAGAAGACTGAAGGTTGCATCTCTGCTCTTACAGTCTCTAACTGTCTAGGTCCAGATAATGAGAGATTGTGTTGAGGATGCTGCTGCTGCTCCCCTGTTCACTGTGGAAGCCATCTCCAAATTAGCCATTACATATGGAAACTGGAGACCAGAATTTTAGAAAAAGGGATTAAGGCGTCTCGTTTTGGGGGGGGTTCTCTCTTTATTTGTTTGTTTTGTGGTTTGATTTGTTTTGTTTTGTTTTGTTTTCCTTGGTTCTTTTCTTTTCTCTTTTTTTTTTTTTTTCTTTTTCCTTTTTCTTTTTTTTTTATATTTCAACCAGAACGTTTCCGATTTAAAAGGCAAGCCTCTTCCCGTGTGGTCTTTCTAATTTACACTCTTTTCCGTGGGCTTTCTTACCTCCCTTTTTTGATATCTATCTCTCTCTATATACCCATTATATTATTAGTCGGAATTATTATTCTTTTATTTTATTAAACACACACACCCCAAGAATCAGAAGGCGGTTGGGTATTTGTATAATGAAGAATTATGGGGCTCTTTGACAGAGGTGTTCAGATGCTTTTAACCACCGTTGGTGCTTTCGCTGCCTTCAGCCTGATGACCATAGCTGTGGGGACCGACTACTGGCTTTACTCCAGAGGGGTTTGCAAGACTAAAACTGTCAGTGAGAACGAAACCAGCAAAAAGAACGAGGAAGTCATGACCCATTCTGGATTATGGAGAACCTGCTGCCTGGAAGGTATTTGATTCTGGATCTCCACCCCCCCACCCCCCTTTCCTCTCCCACTACCCCATGTTTCTACCCCCTTCCAAATAAATCCCTCCACATTCCACCATTTTCTCACTTCATTCCTTTCACCACGGATCGAGTGTGGTGGGCTCAGTTACTCAGGGCAGAGAGGCAAGAAGACAGGCAAAACATTCTCCACTCCATTGCCTTCCCCCTTCTGCTTTCACCCTCCCTACACCTCCCACCCCACTCACACTTTCCCCAAAAATTCACTTCCCCTCCAACTGGAAAAATGTGTGTGTTACAAAAACACCTAGAGAGACCCTTTCAAAAAGCAGTCTGCCTGTTGTCAGCTTGTTTGTACCGCTGGGAAAGCAGTGCCAAAATGCTGTATTATTGCTGTGCTCTGGCTGTAGGCACAGAGTGAAATAACTGCTCTCTTTGCAAATGGCTTATCGGCAAAGACAGGACTGGGAGTGAGGGGCGATGTGGGGAGGGGTTGACTGCAAAGCACTTTGGATGCAATTATTAGTTCACCTTAGGAGGGAAAAAGAGAGGAAGCAGGAAGCAACCCTGTTATGTCCGAAATGCCTCGTACAGTAAATCTAGCAATTCTAGTCTTCTCAAGCAGAGTTCAAAGCATTTCGTAATGTCTGTAAGCCACCACATCTCACTGGGCTGGGTGCAGAGGGGGCTAGTTGGTGGCTGATTGGATTGGTTTGGTTTAGGGCTGGAATTTTTTCCCCCGTTTGTTTGTTGTTGGGGGATAGGCTTTTTGTGGGTTCTTTTTTTTTTTTTTTTTTTTTTTTTGAAGGTTTATGGTAAAGGCTAAAAATAAACATGTCTCTGAATGGAAAAATCAGCCTAAGTCTGATGTGGTGAAACTGAACGGCAACTCAGTGACATGTCTGATGGCAGAAGAGACGCCGCCGCAGCCAACTTCTGGAATCAGATGTTCCTAAGGGAGGGGGAAAGAAAAGCGGGGCCAGTGATTTGCTTTTAAATATGTGTTGCTTAGTACTGCTATTGGTGTACGTGTGGGCTGGGGAGGTGGTCTTCAGCCTGTGCTGGAGGGACAGGGGCAAGCGATGTAAATGCGTGGTTTGTGTTACACACGTAGCGAGAAGGAGCGAGCAAAGGCACAAGAGCGCACGTTACAGCCCATTGTAAAAGCCCTGTTTGTGAATCAGCTCCCTGCTGGAGGGTGGGCTGCCGGGGGTTTATGGACATCCAGGGATAATGTCTGTGTCTGTCAGTGTCCACCAGAGCTGGGTGTGCCTGGAGCTCCCTGACGGGAGAGAACGGGGAGTGGGTACCGCAGAACTGATTTGCTAAGACCGGCACTGGGAGATGGAAGGCAGGGGGGAGGGGGGAATAAACTATGTATGTTCTGATGTCTCTCACCAAAGCAAGCTAAAGCTGCTGTTTGGAAATGGTTGTGTCCGGGAAGAAGCGCGAATTTCCCCACCCCCCCCACCCCCCCACACCCCGTTCTTGGTGCAAACGGTTGAGTGATGGCTGGACATGTTTTGAATAGCTAAGTGACTTCATTGAGCGATGGTCTATTTGACGCATACTGCATTTAGTGCCCTTTGTCAACCCAAACTGCTGCCTTTTAACATATCCTGCAGAGGAGCTCTATGCTGAATACTATATGCTGTCTCCACGCCAGAAAATCAATAGCAGTAATTTAATGGGGGATATTTTAAACACACTCGCTCACACACACGCACACATTTCCTCCAAATAGATAAATATATAGAGATATATCTCAATAAAAAATAAAAAGCCTTTCACACAGCTATTCATTACAACTGGGGAAGGAGACATCTCCTTAATTAAAAATTAATGAGAGAAGGAAGAAAAAAAAAAGGCAAAAAAAAAAAAAAAAAGCAGCAGCCCAAATGCAAAGCCATGCAGGGAAGGGAGGCTGCAGGGGAGAACTCCCTTCCTGAGCTGTGTCCCCAAGCCGGAGGGCAGAGGGAGGCTGGTGTGGAGACAGGAGTTATGAGGACCCCGGCCAGGAGAGGCAGTGAATTCAGATCATGTCTATTTGCCCACGGAGCCGTACCCAGAGGGACGCGGTCTGAGGGGGAGGAGGAAGGGGCGGGTGAGGTTTGTCAGAGCGGAGGAGCTCGGGGCTCCTTCTCCTTTACATCTGGCAGGACACCACAGGCACTGTGGAGAAGTGGCTGGCATGGCAAAGGAAAGTGCCAGGATGCCTCCAATTAGAAGCCTCGAAGTGCCCCCAGCCCCACAATGCTGCACTGCCAGCCCGGTCCCCCCACTCTCCCTGGTGATGCTCTTCAGTGGGCTCAGACTGCAGCCCTGGATGGGGGGTGTGGAACACAGCCTGAGCGCAAGCTGCATGGCCCTGGAAGGGTGGTCTTGCTCGCCCCGGGTTGGGCTGGCCCATTCCCCCAGCCCCTGGATGCTGGGCAGAAGTGGTGAGTGGGTAGAAGGGTGCAATGCACCACACAGGAGCTGAGCCCAGCTCTGAGTCCCTAGCTTGAGGGCACAGGTTGCACCAAAACTTGGAGAAAGGCTCAGCAGCAAGAGAATCTCATCAGAAGGCAAAAGCAGCCCCTGTGGCCACAGCTTGAGCAGGGCCTGGGCATGGCTTTGCCTCATGGGGTGGCATGGCACAGGTCTGGCATCGCCACTGCTGGGATGCCTCTGCTTGGCTTTCCATAGCCCTGCAGCCTTCATGGGCTGCTGGCTGGCACTTTCTTGCTCCCAGGACAGCACAGCAAAATATCCCCACCAGTCCCTGAATAGAAGGCCTATGACTCTCACACATGATCACCTCAGGAGGGTTATCTTCTTTCTTGGCAGAAGGAATCAGGAAGGTGTCCCTGGCTGACTCACTCTCCCTGGTGAAAGCTGCTTGCTGGTGAGCGGGAGGGAGAAGGGTGCAGAGGAGTCTTCTTTCCCCCATGATGCAGAGGGTGGGAAGAATTGTGGAGGGAAGGGCTTGGTCCTAGGAGGCTGTAAAAATGGTAAAACCTCTGGTGTACTCTGCTCACACCCTGCCAACAGTGTGGCAAGGGCACCTGACAAAGGGTGTGGGACATAGAAGCTTCTGCTGCCTGGGGTGGGTGTCAGGGCAGGTCTCCAGGGCAAGGGGAGGTAGGGAGGAGGAGGGCAGGAGGCTTTGTAACAAGAAAATAGTCAAAGAAGGAGCCCAGACTGCCTCCTGCTACTGGTAGGAAGCTTCTGATGAGGTTGTCTTCATTCCTGGGGATGCAGGGGAACGCTGGCATTAGTCAACACTGTAGGCTGTCAGAGATGGTGGACTCCTCATGTTTAAAATATTGTGCTAAATTGTGTTTTCTCTTCTTGGCTAAGATACTCAGTAGCAAAAATAGTCGTGGAGACTCAGTCTTGGGCTGTACTCATAGATACACTGTGGTCAGAACTACAAGTTCCTCCTGAAAAAATTTGCTCCCCAGGTTTTCAATTTTTGTGTTCCACTCTCTTCGGTCACTCTGTCCCCCACAGTTCCCCCCCCACAGTGGGGAACAGAAGTGGACTTTCAGCCAGCATTTTCAGATTTTGTATTGCTCCAAAGAGGAGTGACATTTGGGATGTTCCTCCTCTATTGGGATGTCTTTCCCCCCTTTCTTGTGTCCTACAGTGAGTCCCTGCTCCACGGTGGGGCTAAAGCAGGAAGGTGTTGTCAGTTCACATTACTGCAGATCACACTTCTGATTTTGTTCCTAATCTACCTTGAGATAATGTTTTCTCAGACTTTGGGGTTGCCCAGATGTGTTCCCGGGCCATTCAAAAATCAAGAAAACCCTTCAAGGAAAGTGGCTCTTCTCAGCCCTTGAACAGCGTAGGCACAAAACACGCACACGCCAAGCAGCTGAGATCTGCAAGCTCATGCCACACATGGATACTGCACATCTTACAACAATGGCTGTGGCTCTTCCAGCCTAATACTTTCTTGGCACCAAATGCTTTAAAACCATTTTTTATTATGAGTGATGCCTTGTCCAATTCTTTCATTAGCTCCTGTAGATCTCCTACAGGATCTCAAAAAAGTGAGTGACGATGCCTTATCAGGATCTTTTGAAGCAAGCAAATGAAATGTACTTTGTATCTGTAGGTTATTGGTTTTGTCATGTTGTCATTATTATTAGGAAAGGGATAGGTCTGGAAGGCTTTTATAGTGAGGAGGAGGTAGAGAAGAGTCCGGGGCAGGCAGGCATGAGTGATGCACATGGGGTTAGACATCCCTGTAGATCTGACTGGTGTGAAAGCAAATAATTGAATGGATGTTGGTGCAGAAAATAATTTCTGCCTAGAGACCCTTCCCAAGGAAAATTAATGAGCTGATCTGCTCCTTTCCCAGCTTGTTCTATCTGAACAGCACATGAGAGTTAAGTGCAGATTCAGTGGTTGCAAAAATGAGGAGCTGACAGCAAAGTGAGGCAGAGCACAGGCAGTGGACAAGCTTCTGCCAGACAGTTCTGGTGCTGCGTCTTTTCCTCACGCTGCCTTCTCTCACTGCTGTTTGCTCCTGGGCCACCTCTTTTCTTTCACACCCATTTTATGAGTGATTTTTTTCCCCTCATCTTCCCTCTCGACTTGCCCAATTTCCTTTCTTTTACCCTTCATTTCTGTCAGCGTCCCTAGTTTTGCGCGGTGGAATTGCCTGCCGTCCTACTTCCAAGGATCCGCAAATCTACCGTGGTCCTTTCCCCTGGCTCTTGTTGTCCTAATCCAGGGGCTTTTCTGAACACATGGTGAAAATGGCTGTAGATTAAGTCAAGGTCTCAACGTCTTCGTGGTTCAGGACCAGGAGCAGCCTAGCACAGCCCTGAGATGCAGCAGGAGGCACATAGCTGACCGCTGCTGGCATTTCAGCTGCTGGGGAGAAGGAGGATGCGGAGCTGGACAGGCCTGAGATGAACAAGAAGTCAAAGGATTTTAAAAAGTAGGGTGGTGGATGGTGAGGGGGAATTACTCAGGATCCCATACTGGTGTGGGTTTGGTTCTCTTCTCATCTAAAATTCACACTTGACTGTAAGTCACCGAGAGGGCAGGGATTTGAGGGGCTGAGACATGCAAGCTCGATACCATTGTAAGTTTTGTCGAGGAAATTCTCTTACTCACCAGTGAGTTGATAGAACTGACTTTTAAATTAAGAATCTTTCTTCTGACAGAGTAAGAGGAATGGGTTAATATTGTCCTGAAATGCACCAGAAATTGCCTCGCTGAAGAGAGTGAGAGTGAAATGCAGTGGGAGGGACATGGAGATGCAGTGTGGCAGCAGTAATGTATAAAGAAATTACACAGAGATAGAACAAATGTCTCTTTGCCAGGAAGACCAGGAGCTATTCCTACCCAGTGCTTCCCTTTTAACCCATCCCTTTCCCCATACAGCCTCCCGAGCCCCCGTCTCACTTCGCTGCGGTTTGGAACGCTCTAAAGCAAGAGTTCTGGGGGGAGGAGGACTGCTGGGGTTTGACAGCAGCATCTCCATATTTATTTAATTTAAAAGCAGTAGCGAGGAGGTTGCCGGGGGGAGCAGGGAACATTTCAGGCTCTCAGCTGGCTCTGCCCCCTGCCCCTGTTTTAAGAGCAGATTCCCAATCAAGCATACCCAGTTTATCCCAGGGGGAGCCCTCGCCGCTCCATTCTGCACCGCTTCTCCCTTCCATATTGCACCCGTTGGCAGGGGATGTGCTGCTGCCTTTCGTGGGCATGAAACCTTCACCCTCGCAAGGGGCTCTTGGAGAGGGAAGGGGGCTGCTGGCAGGGGAATGGGTTAGGAGAGGGGCTCTCGCTTTGTCTCCTCCCCCCCCGCCCTGCAACCCTCATCCCAGGGTGACAGCTACCCGGCAGGGGAAACACAGAGCGCAGAGCAGGTCAGGCATATGCAGAACGTATTGTAAATACAATGCACTTAAAAGTTATTTTTCCTTTGCCTGTATGACCCCAGCTTTTTCCTTGCCCTCCATCTTTGACTCATTCTATCCATCTCCATTTTAATTTGTTCTTGTTTCCCTCTGTTTTTCCTCTTTAGTTTTCTCTTTCATCTTCATGTCTCTTCTGTGCTTTCTCTCAAAAGCAGCTTCTCCTTCATTATTTCTCTCTGTTTCTTTCCAGGTTCTCTGAGGCCCATCCCCCTTGCTCTTTTTATGTTATATTATCTTGCTCTTTCTCTCCTATGTCCCCTTTGCTCCTGCCATCTCATCTCTCTGTCCTCTTCCTCCTTCTCTCTGCCACTTTTTTTTCCCCCTGGTTTTTCCCCCATCCCACTTAGAGTCATTCCCCGTAGCTGAAGGACTGCATTCTTTAGGAGCTGTGCTGACTCTATGCTCTAAGGCAACTCTTTTCCAACCCCTCTCTGGCTCTACCCTTCCTCCTTTCTCTGGCCAGTGTCCCCCCTCCTCAAATCAGTGTATGACACCAGTTGCTGTTGCTGTTGTCTCTTGATCCAGGGTACCCCAACTACCTCTGAGGGGGGTGAGACCCAAGCCCTTCCTTCTGCTCCCTTCATTACTCATTGCCTGTGGTCAAGCCAACATCCCTCCACTTTGCTGCCTCCATCCTCCAGTGGCCGGAGGGCTCACTGGCAGCTCAGCTGATGAGCTGGCTCATCTTCACACAGCCAGCAACTGGGCTGGAAGGAGCTCACGGCAGCCCTAAATACCCTCCCTGGCAACCCTCAGACATGGATCAGGCCAGAATCCAAGTGCAAAATCAGGGTCTCTGTAGCCATAACCCTGGGGCAGTTGTTGTGCACTACGGTGAAGGATCTCTCTTTGTTGGGAAGAAGTGTCTCAGCAAGCAGTCGTTCTTTTCAAGCTGTTTACAGGGGGATGATTTTCTCTGAGACTCTTAGGAACCCCTAAGGGAGTGAGGTGAAATGGGGCTGGGTTTTCCAGGCCCAGTGGAGCTTGAAGATGGGCTGAATGAACCTCAGTGACTCAGGTCAGAGGGTACTGCTGGCTGGTGGGAAAAGGGGGATTGTGTAGCATGCAGGGCTCTACATGAACCACGGAGACTCCTGAACGCCAGTAGCAGGGACTTTGCTGTTAGTGGCCATGGGCAGCCCATGACTGTAGACAGAAAACCCCCCACCAGCAAGACCCTGGGCATAAGAAGTAGAGATGGGGGATGGCAGAAAGTGTGGGAACAAGGGCCATCCAAGGTGGGGATTTGCAAAGTCAGGAGAGGGTTCATAAAAGGGGTACAGGGACAAGCAGAAGTAGAAAAGGCAATGTGTATGAAGGCAGCCTTCAAGAGTAGACATGTTTGTCTGGAAAAGGAGGTGAATGAGAGGGAAAGTGATTGGATTGTATTGAATAATGAATGGGCTAGAGAAGATGGATCAGTAGCTCTTGATTTCCCCATTTTGTAACACAGAGACAAGAGGACCTGACGTGAGTCACTGGAGACCCAGTTAAAGCTTTCTCATTTGATGCGTATCAGGGCTGTGGAGCTCATTGCCACTGGAGCTCCCGTGGCCAAGATTTTAACAACATTTAGCAAGCAAGTGGGCATTTACGACAGAGTTCACAAAAATTAAGCATCCTCCTAATGGATGTGAACAGCATTTTGGGTGTTTCGTAATTCAGCAATTAAGCCAGTCGGCATAAAAACTAGGATAACATTTCACAAGGGCAGTCTATCCCCTATCTGACTACCATGTGGTTCTTGCCTCTTCCCCGAAATATTTGTCAGGGATTAAACGGAGCTCAGATTTACTTAGTCTGGCATTTCTTTTGTTTCTAGATGCCATGCTATGCGGTTGTAATGTAAGATGCAAACTAGGCCTGCGTTTCTGCTGGTGTCAGTGACTGCCCTAATTTAACAAATTAACAGTGAGTTTAAGTATTTCTATCATATTTTTCTGGGAAGGATCTGGGATAGAGAGCAATTAAGAGCATATGGAATTAAGTGGAGTCCTTTTTCTTCATACCCCAGGGTATAAAGTAAGTAGTTAGCAATGAAGGTGCTATATATATATGTGCAAAGAATTATTATTGTTGAAGTCCCTGCTTCCCAGAAAGCAATAGGCTTTGGGTCTCTTTGATGCTATCATGACTAAATTAGAAACAAGGTTGTCTCTTTTCTCTCGTATCTGTGGAAATGATTACTGAACTGGCATCTGATGACGTACAGTACTGTGGCGTTTCTATGCACAAGAGATGAAGGTCCGATTCTCCCCTCATTTGCACTGATGCAAACTCACTGACTCGGGTGAAGCCACGTTGCTTATGCTGCCTGTGTAGGCAAGGGGAGAATGAGGCTGAGGAAGGGCTGTGCGTGCTTCGAATAGCTGTGCCCCCAGTGTCACTCCATGTCCCCACTTTGCCCGTGCCATCCCCGGGGAACCAGGGGCTAAATTCACTTCCAGTGTGAGTGGGTGCGACAGCCCCAAAGTGAATGAGATACTTCACTTATTTATGCCAGATGTTCACTCAGTTCAGCAGTTCCTTTTCCCATTTTTATCATCTTTTTCCCTCATTAAAAAAAAAAATAAAATAAAATAAAAACAAGACTTCCCTCCCTGGGGGAAAAAAATCCTCTTATGGACTACTCACCTTGGATCAGTGAGCGTGAGGTGGCATGAAACAGCAGAGGTGACCATGAACCCCCTGGCATTCTTTGTCTTTTTCTTCCTTCTGCATTTCTACCTTTCATTGCATCTCTTTTATTTCCTGACAGCTTTCTGTCTCCCAGCCCCATTTATCCTTTGTGTTACAGAAAAGCTCTCCCGCAAAATTCCAAACTACACAATCAGAGTTTTCATAACAAGCCCTGCAGGATAGAGAATTCCACTTCTGTTTCTGTGGCACAGGCCGCTGGAGTTTTTCTACAAGCTTCCTATCAAATCTACATCTCCCCAGAGAAGCCTGTGGACTTTATCCTGTACCTCCTATTCCCCCACAGCATCTATCCCTACCTACTAGCTGTAAAAAACAGAAGGTGTGGGAGATACACGAAAGCTTGAGAATGCAATGCCATCCTATCCATGGGTAGGAATTTTTCTGATGTGTGTTTTTGCTAGAAGCAAACAACTCTAAATTTCTGATTTAGCTTGTTGTATAAAGTATACATCCTGTCAAATATAGAGTAACACTATCCACCTCCGTCCCCATGGATTTTTCTATCCCTTTCTGATTTTTCTCTTCCTATTTCTCAGTTTTTATTCCCCTCCTGAACATGATTTTTTTTATTATTATTATTATTTTTAGTGTCTGTTTCATTTTTCTCCTCCCACTGCTTCATAACTACATTTCATTCTTAAATTTGCTATTGCTCAGAGAACTTCTCTCTTTCTTCAGGTCTTGTTTATGCCACCGGTACAGCTGCAGTGCAATGGACAACACTGAGTATTTCCCAGGTTTATTGTCATTTTCATTCAGTATCATAGGCCAAGCATTGTCAATCAAAACATTTTTGATCCAATACTATCTGCAGGCTCCTGCAACCTTACAGTGACCTGTCCATTTTAACCAACTAATTAGTGAGAACCTGTTCCTAGAGCTTTCTTTCCTCCTGAAGATGTTGCCTAATACTTTTCTTTCTTAGTTTCATTTATTTTCATTCCCGGTTTCAGTTTTTCTTCATTCTCTCCATCTCTACAGAATTCAGTTTCTTCTTTTCTTCCCGTTTTCTCCACGTCATTGCTCATGTCTGTCATTTTCTCCCCCAGTCCTCACCCCATGAGGACATTTCTTCTCTATCCTTTACATGTCTAGCCCATACTCTCCTGGATAGGAACTACTTTCCCTCATCCCATCCCATTCAGTCTCTATGGAGAGGTGGTGGAAAAGGAGTGACAACCGGGTGTGTTCCTGTTTGTGTGTGTGTGCGTGTGCACGTGTGTGTCCCCTTTCAGATGCGGTCGGTATGAAAGCTTGATGGCAGAGATGAAGTGGCCTGGCTCTGACTTCTGCCTTTCAGACAGCCATGAGCAGTCATTTCCAAATGCAGATGCCCCCCAGAGTTGCCTTCAGAGTACGGGGTCTCAAGGGATCAATCATCAAAAATTTCTGCTGCTTCCTTTTAGATTCAAACATTGCCCTTTTCCTTAGGCTGAGGGTCACAGGCTTTTGAAGGGCACTGGCAGAATCATGAAAGAAGACATTTTTCTCTTGCTCATTTTTGAGTGAGGGAATGAATGAACTGTGATAAATATTTTTCTGTATATAGCTAGAGCTGTCTCAAAGAAGTGGCAGAGGAAACAGATGGTGGAGGCCCTTTATAGGCAGCTGCTGTTGTCTCTTAAGGTGTCACCATCACAAGAAAAGTGGTTGTGATTGGGGAGCTTCAAGATCAGTAGCGCCTGAAAGGACTCAGGCAGAAAAGAATGTCATCTTGCATGAAAGGGCTGGGGGGGGGGGGGAGAAGGAAGGCAGAAATCAAATATTCAGAAAGTAGGGAATGGTGCTTGAAAGGTGAAATCAAGTACAGGGAATAGTTTGAAGCAGCTATGAAGTATTACCGAATGACACGACCCCAGGATGGACGGCTTCATAGTTGACCACAGACAGTGTGAACATCGTAGGCAGGGTGAAGAGCTGGTTCAGAGTATTTTGGGGATGGCAAGAGGGGGTGATGTCCAGAGGAACAAACCGAGTGAGAGACAGAGATCTCCACTACACTCTGGAAATGGACCTATGGAAGAGGAAATATCCAGGAATAGAAACATAGAATTGTTTTGGTTGGAAGAGACCCTTAAGATGATCAAGCCCAATTGTTAACCTAGCACTGCCAGGTCACCGCTGTCTCCAGGTTCCTATCTTCTCCAACTTACACTCCTGCAGCGTGTGCTTTTGGGATGAGGAGGTGCTACAATCTGGTGTAGAAGCCTCTGTCCCAGATATTCCTCAAATAATTTGCTTGCCTGGAGTCCTATCATCTCAGTGTATGCAGCACAAAAAGAAATTTTAAGTTGACCTGTAAAGTAAAAGAAGTGGAGACACATACCTGTTGTCTCAAGAAATAACCTGGTCTAGGTTCCTTCATGTGTTCCAGGCTGGAAGGGTTAGTCCCCTAAGTCTTGGAGATGTTTGAATCTTTCCTGCTTCCCTCATGTCTCCAAAAGCAGGAGCCATGTATTCCTTTCAAGGAAGAGAAAATTCACAGTAAAAATCAATAAGATGTTTGGGAGGAAACCAGGGAGAATGACAGAGTCCATCATGAAGTGCAAGGGATTCAGGTAACAAGGCAACTGTGAACAGGCTTGGCATTGAAGATTGATTGGAGCTGAGCGTTGCACAGTGTCCTCTAGCTGAGACATCTCCATTGCAACTGTACTCAATAGTCTCAAAGGAAACAACTGCCAAGAGCAGAGCAGAGCAGAGCATTGCAGCTGGTTTGCTGTTGGGAGAGGAAGCAACAGAAAAACTAATACGTCTACCCTGCCGAGCGAACTGCAATGCAAGCAGCAGCACAGCACACAAAAGCACGG
The DNA here is from genome assembly GCA_024611175.1 of Megaceryle torquata. Classification (NCBI taxonomy): domain Eukaryota; kingdom Metazoa; phylum Chordata; class Aves; order Coraciiformes; family Cerylidae; genus Megaceryle; species Megaceryle torquata. The sequence goes on along the minus strand of JANIJG010013916.1, from coordinate 72,950 downwards.
GACTGACAACGTTACTTGATTTCAAGTGACTGTCTAATCATTGCATCACTCTTCCCCAAACATCCCTCCACTCTTCTCTTCGTCAGTTCATCATTTGGTCCATGTGTTTGAAGGAAAGCATAATTCAGAAAGGCCAAGAACAGCTTTCCAGGAATTAATTCCAGGGGCTGTCTAAGATCACAGGAGAAAGGTGTTTTTTCTGTGTGCTGCATCATTACAGCTTGGCCCACATTTACAGGAACAGTGAGGGGGAAAGCTTTCAGAGCAAAGCAAGACTGCAAGAAAGAGCACCGTAAGGATGTAAAGCCACCAGGGCCAGGAGGGATTTATACTCTTCTGCAGAAACTGAAGGGATGGGCTGTTTCTGGGAGTAGACTAACTCAGCTGTGGAGGAAAGCATCTCTGCATGATAGAAACAGAGGGACAGTTGGGGCTGCAAGGGTCTCTAGCAGCTGTAAAGCACAGCTGGACAGAAGTAAACACTAGGCAAGAGGGAACCCAGGACTTGGCCACAACAAGACATGGGGAGTTGGTAATAGGACTGCAGTGTGAATGCTGGAAGGAGATAACTGAGAAACAGTGTTTGAAAGAGTATGAGTCAGGAGAAACCCTAGGACTCAGAGGTAGAAGAGATTTGCATTGTTGAGACAAGCAGGAATATCAGCTTGAGCTGATGGGTGGAGAGAGACTTCCTCATCCATCTTCTCTGCCTTGTGGAAAGGGATGGATTTTCTCCAGTCTGATGCCAGCATCTGCCACTCCTAAAGGCCTTTTGTCCCCCTCTCCCCTGCTCCAGCTCATGGGAGAAAAAAGGGTTTAGACACACATAGAACAGGGCAAGATCAATCACACACACCAACCCACCACTGACCTGCACCAGTTTGGAAAGTGTGACCGGTGGTCACGGCTCCGTGCAGTAAAGCCTGCCAAAGGAAAGCTGGGGAGAGGAAGAATCAAAGGAGCTAGAGCATAAAACTTTTGTCCCAACCTGTGGATGCCGAGAAATGCGTCTATGTAAGCAACTTAAGGCAGAAGTGGCCACCTCCTAAACTGGGGCTCTCTGCTGGCCTCACAGCTGTAAGCACATGAATTTGTCCTTCTTCTGGAGGCCTGGGGTACAATTTTCATAGCAGAGAACCCATGGTTTGGCCACATAAACTTTGGTAGAGCAGGGGAACCAAAACTTCACATTCCCCTCTGGCTGCTGTTCTTCAGCACGGGGTTTCTGAGTATTTCAACTTCTATTGCCATTTTGCTGTTGTGACCCCAACAAAATGCTCCACACGGGGTGGGAACACCTTTATACTAGACACCGAGCATCCACAAAAGCTGTCACCCCTACGTCAAAGCAGTGGCAATCCAAGATGCCAAATGCCAAAGGAAAGGTAGCAAAGCAGAAGAGAGCAAATGTGTAGAACTCATTTTTGAGTTGTTGCTTTTGACATCAGTAAGAAGGTATTTCACCTAGAAATTACTTCAGCTCCTTCTCCAGGCAGAGCATAATGCGTAACAGGGTGCGTCTGCCCAGCACCAAGCAGTGCCAGAAGGAGATACCTGAGTAACTCTAAGCAAACTACCTTAGATATTTTAAAGCCCTAATGGCTACTCAAGCATGGTGCTCTGCACAGGCAAATTAGCAGAGTGTCTGAGAGCTGTCAGGATGCAGCGCTTACTCAGGTGTGCTGCTTCCAAGACCCGTGCAAGGTCACGTTACATTGTGCCATGGAGACTTATAATAAGAGCCTCTCTCGGCTCTCAATCCATATCTCATTCCCATACTCCTGTAAAGGCACATCTATGTAGTTGGATGGTCATTTTCCCCATAAAAGGAACGAATGGCCACATCTCATTCTGTTCCTGTGGGAGGGCTACGGTATTATTTGGGATTCTGAAAGGGAGTTTGGTCCCAGACGTGTCTCCGGGTGCTTGAGAAATCTGGAGCCAGAAGATTCCATCACAGCTGGATTTCTCCTTTGCAGTTTTAGCAGGCAGGGATGAAGGACACAGAGACTAATCTTCATGTGACCTGCAAATCCTGTCCTTTCACATGAGGGCTGAAGCTTGCTAAAGAGGCAATGCTGGAATGCTTTTGCCCATGCAGTATCTGCCCTGGGGATACACGGCGACTTCTGTCTCTAGGCTTGTTGCTTACCAGTGAAAATTCATTGGATTCATGACACAACTGCAGGATTTACCAGCAATGAAATAGTTTGTTCTGAAAATAAATAAAATCTGATCTGGAGGTGGCAATTTACTCAGACACCCAAGAGATCACTTATTTTGAGTATGTTGTTTAATTCTCACTGAGACTGCTAGTTTTCTGTCATTCTTGATCCCAGTTTTCTTGGAAAAAAGTTGTAATACGTTACATAGCTTCTTCCCCATAATAATAATT
>JANIJG010013916.1:53774-70455 GCA_024611175.1 Megaceryle torquata | reverse complement strand
CTTCCCCATAATAATAATTAAAAAAAAAATAAGAAGAAGAAAAAAAAAAAAGGAAAAGACTCAAGTAGAAGAAAGCTCCATGTCCATCACTTCACTGAGCTGTGCCACAGCAGGAACAGAGGTTGAATCCACATCCAAAAAAATTCTTAGGATTTCTGTGAAGCTTTGTTCTTCTTTGAGATCCATGTGAAGAACTAGATCTCTGCAACAGACACAGCCAGTAGCTTTTCCCAAATAATGAACCAATCAGAAATACTAAAAATAGGCTTCATCGGAACATCCGTTCAGCCACTTGGAATGTAGCACAAACGGCACTGAATGCGTTTAATGAAGTGAAAGAGCTTTGTTTTTGATCACTGAGCGATTGATAAATTGTAGATAGGTGATCAAATGTGGACTTTGCTTTCAAATGTTTGACTTCACGAACCTTCCAGACCCTCTTGAGCCACTCCTATTCCTTTTACTGCTAATGCCATAGGAATTCCTGCCCTTTTCAGGACCTATAATAAGAATAATGCTAATGTTGGGGTTGTTCTCTGGATAACAAATATTTAGCCTCTGGGCCAGCGATCAATTTTCAAGAATAAATGTTCATAGTTGTACCAAATCAGACCCTGGGAACTCGGTTGGGTATGTGAGAGGAGATGACAAGATGAGAGGCAGATCAGTTCACATCTCTACATGCTGCTATAACACCAGGGTATTAGCTTAGGAGGTTGGTGAGAACAAATGAGGGAGAATCGAGGTTTTAATTGTACCACAGCAAAACCAGAGTAGAGCTTACAGCTGAGGGGAGAGCTGATTTTCATGAAGGGAAGGAAGTAAGATGGGACCTCATGGATTTTAGGCCAAGGGACATGCAAAAGAAGGAAGGGAAACTGAGGCTCCAGTGGGAAACCATGGGTCTATTATGACAGTTGAGACAATACCATTGAACCAGTTTAGTTCATGACAGATCTCTTTGGCTGTCCTTCACAGGTGGACTAGATCTTCCAGTGTGTCTGGACTATACTTGGTCCAGAATGACAGAGAAGGTCTTAAACTACTGTCACATTCACGTGTCCCTGAACTTGTGCTACCCAGGATTTTCCCTACACACTGAATGTCTTCAGATGGAAATTAAGCAGAAATCTTTGCTGATTTGTGCTACTAAATGGGGTGAACAATGGGAATGAATTTGAGGAACAAGCCCTGTATCTATGTTCTGACATAGATCTGTCATCTGACAGTGATTAGTAATTTTAGTGGGCAGTTTGCTTTGCACCTTGAAGCAATCTCTGCCTTTCCTTCCAGTGGAGAAGAACCACAGTGTCTTTCTCATGGTCTGCAGGAAATCTCAAACCTTATTTGAGATATCATTTATGAACTTTACAACAATATTTTAACACTGGTCTGCTTGGTATTCACAGCCCTTAACAGTTCGATGCTGACGTTATTGGGGTGGGGGACATCATCCAACCTGTGCTAAGCCAGCATGGTAATTAATTAGCTGACTGAACATTTGTATTCTGATTATAAACTCACAAATTATTCAACTATATCCTATTAAGAACCAGGCTTTTCCTTTTAAACTCAACTGCAGACCATCGGTCCGTCAGTTAACGATGTGCTCATACCTTAGGGTGATGAGAGCAGCAGAAAAGCCTAAATGGGTTGATGGAAAGTGCTATAAGTAAAATAGAGATGTGTTTCATTAGCACTGGGCAGATTGGTCGCTCCTTAATTGGATGAATCACCCAATGGGTGTGTTCCTGAAGCCAATCAGAACGTGCCAGTTCAGCAGAGCCACAGCGAGCCGCGCTGTGCTGCGTCATTCGGCATTCTCCAGTGAGTGATTAAATCCATGTCATTTGTAATAAATCAAATGTTGTCACAGGGTCAATCTCGTGGGTCATGCTAGGTTGTCGTGGTGATTTTGCACTGGTTATATCAGTTAGTGCTGTGTCATCCAGGTTTTTTGCTGGGTCATGGGGTCATGCTGGGTTCCTCTCATGCCACCTCTTGAACTCACCAGGGGCCCTGCTGGAGTACATCAGGGGAATGATGAGAAGGGTTTGCTGCGTAGCTTTCTAGCGCACCCGGTTATGGCCTCCTCTCATGGATGAAGTATCTCTTCCCTGGAAAATGTGCATTTGTCTTGTTTACCTGTTTCAATCTGTGATTTGCCCCCTCCAAAACAACATCTGCCCAAGGCCCAAACCAGGAAGTCTTGAACCTTTTTTTTTTTTTTTTGACCAGAAAACATCATGCTATTTCGGTCTATTGTGTTGCTGCCTGACTCCCTAGAGTCAGAGAGAGACCCTGCCCTCCTATAACATTGCTGCACATTGCTGGTTTAAGTTCCCTGCTATAGAGAAACCCCCAGATAGCCAAGAAATGCATAAGTCTCCCCTCAGTTAGGGGACGTGGTCAAAGGACAAATAGGAAGTTAGAAGGCATCATTTTCTGGGGGTCCCCTGCTTCAGCTGTACCTTGTTTTGAGTTATGATTTGGTCAGGTATATGTTAGAGCAGCCCTGAGGTGACTATGATGTGCATCAGAGACTAAGCCAATCTCTTCTGGTCTGATGGTCAGAAAAATACAAATGCAGCACAAAGCCACCTTTAACACCCACACCATCCATTCTGTTTCAGAGACCACTGAGAAAGCTGGAAATCTGCAGCTGCCCTACAGAAGTCACTTTGATTGGCAAGAGTTTCAAATGTTGACATTTTTATGCATAGAAAGATTGCTATAGGATTTTTTTAAAGATCATTATGGCCTTCTGTGAGGTCTATGCTGTTAGCTGAGTAGTAGCTGCTTGCTTTCACAGAAGAGGATCATAAGAATAGTCTCAATGACATTTTTAAGCCTCTCAAAATAAATTTATTTTCCATGACACACATTGCACCTCCAGAATAGAGAGTGGCAGATTGTGGTATGAAGGTTTTACTGGCACCACTCAGGATGACATTCCCAGCCCACTAGTGCCATCACTGGTCAGGTAAACAAAGACTAACATGATTTACTGAAGGAAATGTCCCATTTTTCATCAGCAAAAACAATGCTGCTGCTGGGGTTTCAACTCGTGCTTTCTATGCATACCATCACTGTCCTCTACTCACAGGAGCAGAAGTCATTCTGCTAATCCATGGTTTTTCACTCCCTGATGCATTTCACCACCCGGTGTCCCTGGAGCACCCCATGCCCATTTTAGATGTGGAAAATTTCAGACACGGGAGTATGCACAAACACTGCAGCAGAGCCAAACTCACTTTTCACCAATTCTTAAGTCCATATCCAGATCACTCCACCATCTTTCCAGAGCTCTCTACCTGGCACTGCTGCCTATCACACCACAGAAGGGTATTGCCTGTTTACCCAGTGTGAAGTACATAGATGAGCTGTAAAGCACCATGGAAAGGTCATGGATTGCAATCAGTAACATATTAGAGCAGATTCAAGCTGCACAGTACTTCTCACAAGCTCCCAGATTCTTTGAACATGGGAGGTCTCTGCAGGAGCCGCATCAGATCTTTCTAGTCTTCTATTGGAATCTGTGAGTGAGCCAGGAAAAAAAAAGTTATTCCCACTGCAGCTGAAATCAAACTCATATTTTCCTCAGAAGAGCTATTTTAAGTCATTCATTATTATCTTTTTTCTCTCCAAAGCAAAGCCCATTTGATGCTCAGAGGTTTTTAGATCCAAAGGGGAGAGAGAGAACACTGGGGTATTGTTCTTGCTGCAATTGCAGAGTTACTTGGTACCTAAAAAAAGGTTTTATTAAAAAACAAACCAATTCTATAATGCTTTGAGTGCGAAGAAGAAAACAGCAAAGGAAAAAAGAAGAAATCCATGCTGATGAAGTCTTGGGCGGTGTCAGAGAAGTAAGGCCTGAGGTTGACATATTGGATCAAATCCGTAGCCACTAGAAATGAGCAGAAACCACTGATTCTTATAGCCAGCAATGATGCGTGTGAGGCTAAAATGCAGATTATCTCATTTAACCTTTATGGTGTAAGAAGGATCCAGTACTGAGCTCCTGCATACCTCTGCAACAGATGGTGTTTAACAGCAACAGTCAGGGAGGGTGTGCCTTGCCACATCTTTCTGCATTCCAGCTTTCTCCTCAGGCTTTCCATGCCAGTTGTAACTCACCCGGAGTAATGTCCAGGTGTGCTTTTCCACTGCAAAAGCAAGACATGGAAATGCATCCACATTAACTTGCTACTGCAGCACAGCCTCATGATGCAGGCAAAGAGATAGTTTGGCACCTCATGTCGCTTGCCTTCTTCCACGCATCAGTACAAGGAATCATCTCACCATCATCCATTAATTTCTTTCTCCACCTGCTTATCTGTGCAGTTTTTTTTCCTTTCTCATTCAAGTTCAGCAGGTGCCTTCAATTCCCAAACATGTTCCCAGATCTTTTCCAATGTCAGCCGTGGAGCTAAAAAGGGATTTTCTGAATTTGATTGATCAGGTTGTCACAAACCTGGCTGGGAGCCATTTGTTGGACACTAATCAGATTGCTGCTGCAGAATCCAGCTGCTGAGTTTCCAATGTGCTTTTAGCCTCTGGAGCGTGAAGAGAGACAAGAGCACTACACCTGACTGGACATCTCCAGGGATGTTTGAGGGGCACAAAGCCTCTATCGACCATCCCTTCCTGAGAGCTTGACCTCCTACTGCAGTTGCCTCTCCCTGCAGGCTCACACAACTTCCCCAGGTAGTCTGAGTGCAGCCTTTCACTGAATCATATCATGAGGCATGAGCCTTCTGTCTTACACTTCAATTCTTCAGGCACTGCTAGGTGTAACACATGTGTGATAACGATAAACTCTTGGACATAATGTCTGAACCCAGCACCTCTCAGAAAATACAGATCATGAGAAAACACAAACACCACGTCCCCACCTGCTGTTCCCTCTCCCTTTGACTCAGTGGGAGATCTCCTGCCTTCAGATTGCTAGATTATAATTTGTCTTTTCTAAATGTGGTTATTCCCTTCACTAAATTAGGCTTTTTTTTGTCTTCCAAAAAAAGCATTCACTCCCCTCTCTGACATCCATTGTCTCCTGTGTCTTAATGATTTTCCCTGCTTTGTTCCTCTCCCAAGTCTTTCTTTGGTCTTTTCCATCCTCACCTGGCTTTGTTCAGCTTTTTGTACTGCACATAGGGCTCAGCAACCCCACCATCCCCGTGTTCAGTCTCAGACATCACCCACCAGAATTCAAGGATCACCTACTGTACTTGATGTATGAAGGACTCTTCTGCCTAATAGTGAGCAGGCATCAGCACTGAAGCCACTCTCATAGTTACAGCAACGTAGTAACACCGTGACATCAAGGAGAGCACACAACACATGCAGACATCCCACATCAATGTGAGGCTCAGGACCAGCTGTTCAACAGCTGGAACACAGGGAAGAGGCATTTAAACCTACTGCTAACCTAGCAGTGTTGCAGGATGAATAAGTCCAATAACTTTAAAAGCAGTAGAGATAACTTATCTCAACCAGCGATTGGGTCCTTCAGCTGCTCATCTGGCAAGTGTTCAGAGCCGCGGGCTCTGGAGGTCACCTGCCCACCTGGACCTCCTCCACTCATTCGAGTTCCCTGCACAGGACCTCAGAGCAAAAAGGCACCATCAGGAGACAGGCTCCCTTCTAGCTGTTAGATAAGTCAGGGATCCCAGAGCACAGCACAGCCTGCATGTTTTTTTCTAAAGAGAAATAGGTAGAAGCATCACATTGTCTGTGGCTGCAGCTCAGCAGATGCTCCATTTGCACACTACGATTTATGAGCCGTGCTGTGGTATAATTTAGAGGGTAGACGACAAGAGTGCTTTGGTTTCATCAGGGACGTGGAGGTAAGGGAAGGCTTCCCATGAATGGGCTGTGAGTACAGCTTAGGGTATGAGACAGTCTTCCTACACTGACATGCCTACTCATAGACCAATGCACAGATCACCCTTGGAGTAAGGATGACTCAGTGGGCTCTTATTATAAACGATCCTTGGCTAACAACACAGATAAAATAATTTATGGCTCTTCCTGCATTTCTGAATAATCTTTAGTAGGTTGAATTGTCCATAAATCTGTTGCTGTTCTTTGGATACAGGTGTGAATCCAAGGACTCTCTGACTCTTAAAATGATGAAGTTTGGCAAGCAGAAATCACTTTTTAAATCAAGGATTCACTCTTCTGTCATTTAAATACTGCAGGAAGTGGTGACACACTTAGAGGAAGTAAGGTCTGATTCTGGTAAACCGGGCTGAAATAACTTGCCATTTTCAGAGCAGGATGAACCACATGGCAATTATAATGCAAGAAGCTTTATGAGGATGTAAATGTTTAAAAGCTGATTAGGAAAAAGAGGGACTTGGCATTCAGTCTGGAAGGGTAGTAGAGGGAGGGATGGCTGCATGGCAGGACTCCTGTTGGTGTATGAATGTCTGCACCATGGTGGCATTGTTATCCCCTTCTTGTCCTGACAATATACAGTCAATGGCACTTCAGGAGGTGGGTGGGGGACATCTGGTTAATGAGGAACAGATGGACATCATCGGACATGCACTATACCTGCTCTTTCCTTCACTGCTTCCTCCCTTGCTCTCTGAATTCTTCATTCTCCCCTGCAGCTGAGCTCTTCCTTCTCCTTCCTTTGAAATGGGAGGGAATGCTTGTGCGCTCCAGAGAAAGAGCAATGACTGGCTCTGGTCAGGGACAAGCTCAATGCTAGCAAATGCAGTTAGGAAATGTCTCAGCTGTAGCTTGTACCTTTCTCTGGGATCCCTGCATGCTGTGCTGATCCCCATTTTCTGTGTCAGCTTCCCACTCCAGTCCCTGGACCCATCATGACAGTGGGCAACAGAAGCCCCTTTCTGATGTGCCGCTTCTTTGATACAACCTGTGTAATGATATGAGAAGTTCTTCCTTGAAGCCATTCTTTGTGACTTAGCAGTTTGCCCCACTGTGAAAAGGTATTTGTTTATCCATCCTGGCTCTCCTTTCTTCAGCTTGTGGAGGGGATTTTTAGAAGAAATGTAGTGATTAGAGCTAGCAACCTGGATTTCCCTTCCATCCTTCCAGTTCCCTCACAGCACGTAGGTAGGATTTGTGTTTGTGCTCATGTGCTCTCATCCAGGTAACGGGTGCCAGCAAAGTGGGTTTGTTGGTCTCCTATAAAAATCTGAAAAGCTGAATACAAATTGGATCCTGAGAGAAATACAAATTCCCAAAGGCTCGTACATCTCACAGCTCGGAGGAGACAGCACAGAGTTTCTAGATGTGTTTCTACAAAAGAAATCTTCCTAAATCCCTGTGTTCCATCCAACGCTGACAAAATAGCAAAATAATTCCTATCAAGTTCCAATTGGCTTTCATTAATACTGGTGGCTTTCATTGAGATTTTCTCCCTGAGAGATATGACAGAAAAATCAGTCCCTAAACCCCTTCTCACTCCTACTTATAACATTTTTACTTCACTACAGTGATGCCTGCTTAAAGTTACAGAGTTGAACTGATCCCTCAGTTTAAGTTACATGATGTGATTATGTAACGTGAGGACGGGGTTTTCCATCTTCCACCTTCCTCTAACTCACCAAGTATTTTAGTGTGGGTGCGCAAAGTCCCCTGAACCAGTCCCCTTCAAGGGCAGCAAGCAGGGGTATAGTCAGCAGTCCAGCTGTACCACCTTCTTCTGTCTCTGGGAGCTGTTACCACGTCCAAAACCAGGACTAAATTTCTGTGTAGGTCTGTTTTGGCTAAGAGGTTTCTGTGTCCCCTTCTGTGATTTCTACTCCAGCTGCCTTTGAGACATTGGATTTTGTACAGAGAGCACAAACATAGCATAGATGATGATGGAGAACTTCAAAGGAGGATGATTTAGGTTGGGTGAGGTGGAAACCAAGTTGATTCACTTGAGCTGATCATTTTAATGAGGAAAATGGACCAAGTCCTCGTGGTATTCTCACCATGGCACACAAATGCTGAGTTAGCATCCAGAGCCCAAGGCTGTCTTTACACTACTTCTACGCTACTACACTCCTTCTCTCCCACAAGCTGTTGTGTGTGGCAACGCACACCCTGAGTCTGGAACTGCTGTATGCTTCATTGAGTTCACAGGGACATCCCAGTCTAAGGATCCCATCCAGAAGTCCTCAGGAAGAGAATGGGCTCAGCCATCCCTGGCAGCTCATCTCCAGGCTTCACCCTGCACATACAAACAGGTCTGTCAGGCCAGTCAGTGCTACCACTTTTTCCATCTGCCTGGATGGCTGTACTTTTCTTGTTTCAACTTAGATTTTTTTCCTCATACCTCACCTTGGGCACATTCCACAGGGACAACGATTCTTTATGAAGCCCTCTACCCCTCTAAAAGAAGTATCTGCTTAAGGTCACTGATAATTCGATTCTCCTGCTGCAGTGAGGTTGAGGTAGTCTGGGACTTTCTCACCAGAGAGGTTATCTCTGTTTGACATGTCTCTTCCCTTCAACCCCAGGGTGCAAGTCTTGGCAGTAGTGCCATCTTCAGTGTTCTACCTCTAAATAGCCTTCCATCTGCTGAAGAGTGAAAATTGGTGTCGGTGCATCTGAACCTGTTCCCTTGCAGGGAGATTTTCTATACACTGCCCCAGATTTGTCAAGTCCATTATGAAGAATCCTGTTGTGCTGAACTTCGATTTGAGACACACTGCTTAGTATGATAAATGCAGGTTGAAAGCATGCAACTTCATTCCTAGAGAAAAGGTCTGCAGTTCCCCAGAGACCCTCGAAGGTCCGAGGTAACTGCGGTCATGACCTCATTGCCTACACCAGTCTCGTCAATGCAGTAATGGAATGAACTTGTACAAGCCCCACTGGAGAAGGAACAAACTAATAATCCAGATCCTCTCCTCTACAGCAAGGCCATGCCCAGAAATGACCTGGAGTGCCTCTGAGGAAACATTATGCCCAGGGCTCAAGAGGGAAGGAACTGGGGTTTACTGGTGTCTTTAAGAGTCATCAGATTTTGGATTCTTGCTGGAATTTCTTGCGAGCTACAAGCTGATTTTTTACTTTCCACCAGAATACAGCAACATCCAGTGAAGTGCATTGCTTTTTGGCCATTGAGAGTGCTTCACTGGGATTTCAGGATTCCAATATTCCTGCTCTGTGCTCAACACTTCTCAGATTTGGTGGGACCCGTGGTCATGGCAAGATGAATAAAACCTCCCCTGTCCTGAGTTACAGTTCAGATTCAGTCCTTTTCCTCTGATTCAGCTTCAGTGATAAGATGGAAATAATAATGCATCATAAATCCCAAGTGAAGTCTAGGCTTCTATCCCAAAATATTCTCAGGGGCTTACCAGTTGTGAAGAACATTGCGATCAACCAGTGGGGTGAACCTGATGGAGTACTCATCCTTTTCCTATGTTTAGACTAGCATGGAAGTTTCTTTTACGTCAATATATGTTGTGCTGACAGAAGTCTGTCAATATGTTGTCAGTCTGGGAAAGTCTGGTTTTCTCTGTACATGTTTTTCAATCTGATTTCCTTCCTCCTTGTACGTTCCAGCTATAGCACAAGTTTCAGGAGGTGGAACCTGTGGTAGGATAAAATTTTACAGTTGCTCCATAGGTGTTTATTGTGTGGTCATTATCATCTTGTGTATGTATTTTAGCACTGGCTTGCCAGGCTTTGCAATGACATAGCACTGTCTTTCACCTCCAGGTTTGCTTGTTTATATACACCCTCCAATCAAAGGGCAGGGGGTGTTGGTAAAGAAAAGGTCAGTCAGACAGTTGTGTTTGTTAAGCTTGAATCATAGGATAACTGAAGCATTCAAGTGGGAAGGGACCTCACAAAGTCTCTCATCCTTGCTACCGCTCAAAGCAGGGTCTGCTGTGAGGCCAGGCCAGTTTTTTTCAGGGCTTTATCCATCCAGGGCCAGGTTTTATGTCATATCCCAGCAGAGCTTCACATGAATGTGGTGTATCATTGAAGAACAGCCATGCTCAAACTTCCAGAGGCACGTGTCTTAGTGGTTTGTTCACCATAGCTTTGAAACTTTTCCCAGCTCCTCACTCTGTCAGTCCTCAGTAGGCATTGATCAAGAACTGAAAACAGCCCCTCTTAGATCTCCAATCAGTATAAACTGTGAGCCCTGCTCGGGCCATATATTTGTAAGAAACCAAAGGAAGCACCTTGTATGACTTTTCCTAGGTGGTGCACAGAAGCAGAGAGAAAGCAGTGTTTCAACTACCTTAACAAAATAACTAGACAGCAGCCAAGAGAAAGAGATGTAGGAAAATATGATCTGCTGTATCAAGCTCCTTGGGAGTTCACTGTGTGCCCACTGAAGGCTGTGAACCCATGGAAACATCTCAGATGCCTCTCTGCACCAGCAGGTGAAATCACACACACCCTATTTGTGGTCTCCGCACATGGAGCTCTTCTCTGTCATGAGGACGAGTGGACTCCTCTTTGTTAACCATCTCTTATAGGCTTCCTTTGTCTTTCTGGTGGGAAAGGGCTAGGCTGGAACAGTTACCATATTGCAATCCATCTGGGCCATCCTCAGAGTCCTGGGAGCAGGGGCAGGTGTGTGAACCCAGTGAAGTTATCTCTGGTCAGCATGGACGCTACTGGATTTGGATTCCTGCACCAAGGTATCATGCCCTGACAGGAATGACAAGGAGAAAAATATCCTCCTAAAATCCCATTTATTTATCTCCTTATTCAGGAAATTGTTCAACAGCTCAGCAGTATACTTAGTCTCATCACGTAGTGCAAAGTGGACAGGAAAGTTTTAAGGGCAACACCAAACAATTTAGTGGTTTGGGATAAAAAATACCTTTTTTTTTTTTTTTTTTTTCCCTAAATGGGACAAGAGATCATGGTCCCCATGTGCTGAGGATCTACTGCTGTAGGTCTCAGAGCTGCAAAACTGTGTCAGCCAGTGCTGCTCAATAGTTCAACGATCTATTGGACAAATGAGAGGATGAGAGATACAGTAAAAGGCAATCTGAGCCTATGTGAATGTCTGTCAGCCAGTGCCACCCTTCTGGAAAACCCTGGGTTGTATTTAGAAACAGTAAGAGTTTCATAAAGCACTATCTCCAACTGTGAAACACATTAGGCAAACATATGAAAAAGTCTTTAGGCTGGCCCCCTGGATCTAGTCTAGTCGGTGCAGTCAGACCTGCATCCAGAGGAGCCTTCCCAAACCCTGGACTCCTGGGAGAGGTTGCAGCTCTGGGTGATACTGCACTTTGGTGTTCCAGAGACACTGGCCATAGGGCTACAAGCAGCTTTGTTCAGACCCCTAGTAACAGCTTGGGCCTCTTGTATGATCAGAAGCTTCCCCCTTTGCCACAGAAGTGTCTGCACTTGTCGCAGACATCTCCCTTACTGTCCCCTCCAGTAATTCCTTGCGCACACACCTATCAGTTACTGTTCACCCCACTTTCCTGCCCGGGCCAGCTAGGAAATGGGGCTGTGTTAGAGATGCTGTACTCCAAACCTAATGCTGTGCAGCCAGAGGAACCCAGTCAAATGACCTTGCAAACAGCCCCAAATTTGCTTGCTCGTCTTCACGAGTCTACCCCGTGGCACAGTCACTGCTGTGCTACATACGGTAGATGAACACTTGGTGTTCCGTTGGGTTCAAAATGTGTGTGATTCCCAGGGCTGCTTATCGCTTTTATAGCCAGCTTATAATCTATATGTTGGGCATGTAATGGTGTACAGTAGCATGATTGATCCAGAGCTAGATGTAGTGACACTGTCATCTGTCATGTCTCTTTTAAACAGCTCATCAGATGTTTGCAATAAAAGTTTCCAATAACACCTTTATTTACCCGCAGCCATTGCTTTGCACTGCAGCCATTTCACTGCACACATCTGGGATTTAATTTCAGGACTTCTCCACTCAGGAGCAAAGGCTTTTCATTCAGTGAGCTACAAGACTGGTTTCACTGGCTTGGATGGAGAAGATGAAGTTTATAACTAATAAAAATGCCAGCAAATCGTATACATTTTGGCTGCATTCACAGCTTGACCTGAGTGAATCGGAGGCAGCGTGAGCTGCTGTAATGTGTCATTTTCCCTGTCCTGACAGCACATAACTCACACAACTTAAACTATCTGAAGTACCACTGGACTCCCCTGCACTTGTCCCTCGCTGCCCAATAAACAGGACAGCGATGTGGTGCTCCTAATAGCACCTGTAAGAGCACCCTGTGCTACAACAGTAGCGCTCCTGGAGCAGCCAAGAAAAGAAACGTAGCTGGACAGACTAGTAATTGAGAAAGCTGATGTATTTCCACCAGGAGAAGGTAGCAATTCATACCCTCTACCTATCATTATCCTTAAATATTGATTCTTCAGTCATATTTTCTTTGTTAAATGGCTTATTTCATCAAGGAAGGATTCTGTGGTTGCAGCCAAACCACAGCTGGGTATATACATGCATTTGGAGTGAAAAGTGTATGTGACCTGAATTTTAGACTAACCTCTAAGACTACCCTTTTAATGAAAACTCAGCATGCTACATCTCCCACTGTTGGCTAACTCTGACCATCTGAAGGGACAGATTATGCTCTGATGGACCCGTTGTCAAGGCGTTGGATCTTACTTTGGAAAAAATTGTGCTGTGGTTATCAGAGGGGCAAGGAGATAGGTTTTACTAAATATCACAGAAAATATTTGTGTGCGATCGCTCAGTTTGCTTTAAACAAATTTGCTTCAATTGTGTTCCCACTCCATGTGTATTCCTTCTGTGACTGTTACAGCAAAATATTTACTGGCAGGGATTTTCACTCAAACAGCAACATTTAAGTGAGCACGTTTGTAAAATAGCAAATGTCGTATCTATAATCAAAAAGTACTCACTCCAATGAGATGCTTCTATTAATGAGTTAAAGCCACTACCAAATTGTTCTTGGAAATTTTTGTCTGAGGGAAACTTAGAATTTGCACGCAAGGACAAGAGGTGCAAAAGGATCTGATTTTTCTGGGCATAGTTTTATATGTTCTTCCTTTTGGGGAGGCAATGGAAACTAAAACGTTTTCCATTTCCAGTTGATGTCATAGGACAAAAGTAATTTTAGCATACATGTCCAGTCAGAAAAGAACTGAATTTCACGTCTCACACTTAAAGCAATGCCAGCAGAAATGGATCAGAAAACAAATCAGAGGTCGAATTGCCCTTGTGTTGTCAAAAAATGTCACTCGACAAACAAATTAAGGTAAATTATTATTTCCCTCCAAGAATTATTTTGAAGGAGATGAGAGTGAGGTTTAATAGTTTTAAGGGAGTGGATATCTCTAAGACTCTTCAAAAGAGAGGAAGGCTTTCTGCTGATGATGCACAGAATTGTACTTTCATATTATTTTCCAATCCCATCTTTTCTAACATCTGTACTGTGTGCTAGAAGAACGCAGGCTGGCCTGGGTTCACCGCGGAAAAATACAAGACTGAGGTTTTAAAAAGGAATTGAAAACAGCTCTGAGATCAAGACAGAGGGGAAAGAGAGAGAGAAAGAGAGAAAGTCCAAAAAGCAGAGAGACAGAAATGTTAGTCCAGGCCAAGGAAGCAGTATTGGAAAAAGAGATGTCAATAGCTGGAGCTGTGGGACACTGAGGAAATCGGTACTAGCAGAGAAATGGGAGTAATTGCCCAGACTGGAGCAAATCAGCTTGGAAAATGAAGGAGAAGTATTTGAAAATATGTCTTAAAACAAATGGAAAAGCAAGAGTGTGAGATGGAAAGGCAAAGATGTAATGTTGCATTTCGTTGTACACATACATTTGGAAAAGCTCTGAGTGAGAACATTTCAAAGGTCAGACCGTGCTGTAGATATCATCGCTGGTAGATTTACTGGTGTGACATACCTAGGCAGAGAACATGAGTTAAAAACTCACAAAAATGTCCAGGTTATGCCTGGCATATTCGAAATAGGTTTCAAAGAGGGACAGGGAAGAAATATGGATTATTTGAAGCATTTTAGATTAAGAGGAACTATTCTACCTGTGAAGGAGTTAACTGAGAAAAGCTGAGACAAATCCAGAAGCTTTCTTAGGCTAAAGAGGCTGCAGGTAGGCAGGGAAGAGCCAGTGCAGGTATAAAAGGTATGTGTATTTGAGTACTATTGACATTAAAGTGGCTGGTAGAGCTCGCAGGATATTTTTTTACTGAAAGACATTTTTTGTCTGTGACTATTGGTTTGTTGAAGCTGACACTCTGCAGGAACATGCTTTTTAGTCTCAGTGGAAAAGGTTGCTTAGATCTGAGATGGGATCACTAGTCAGAAGGAACGAAAGAGAAGAGGCAATCAGAAGAGCCAAATACTGAATTAACTCATCTAGAATACAGAAAATCCAGGGTGAGGTCTTTGCTGGGTGAAAAGAATAATTTTGACCCCAGTTTCCACCATTTCAATATTAAGCCTTGCAACTAGACCTCTAGTTCTTCTAGGGTGGGGTTGTTTTCTCCCTTCTTACAGAAAAAAAAATCCCCAAAAACCCAAACAGAGGATATGTCAAAGTACCAACTGAAGGTTTATTCTGAAACTTCTAAAATAGCCTGATGCTTTGCACCATCACACCTTTCTACCACTTGAGCCAGAAAGAAGACCCTGAAACAGCAGTAGCCTTGTGAATGGAGGTCTCTGGCTCTGATACCAGAAGAAACTGAGCTCTGTGTGGTCTTGATCAGATGGCATGCAACTCCATTTTCATAGGTACTCATTTCTCAGTGCCTCCTCTAAGATATTTTGCACCTACTGTTCTATTCTGTATTGTTCAAAGGTGCTGAAGACCTACTGCTCCCTTTCAAGTCCTACAGCAAAGCAATTAGGCTAAGTTATTTCAGACTGGGTTCCCAGAAATGAAGATGCATAAAATGAACGAACGCATGAAAATATTGGCCCTAATATCTCTGTGACTCAGCTTTTCCATCTCTACAGTGGAGAAAATGATGCTTACTGATTTTGCTAAATGCCTAGAACTCTGCGGATGAAAAGTATGAATGTTAAGTATGATTATAATTTTTATTAGAAAAAAAAAAATATTTAAAGGATCATTTATCCCTGGAGAAGGGATCCCAGCACAGAAGAGGCAACCCTGTCCGAAGAACTGCTTGAAAGTTGAGCAGTTGCTAAGAAACCAGAGCACCTTCATCGCAATGAATACCCCGAGACGGATGGAGTGGGCAACCATCTCACAAGGCTGCCACGAGGTAAAAAAGAAATGGCACCAGTCATCATTAGCAGAAAGGAGATCATTAGATTTCTGCACTACGGTCTGCATGAACCTACAGCAAAAATGGATGAGGATAGTCATGTAGGAGAGATAACAGGGAGTGACTCTCTTAAGTGCTCTATGAAGAATAAGGAGTCTCTGGGTGCTTGTTAAATGGAACGGCGGTGTCGATGGAGGAGCCTGAGGACAAGGCAGATAATGGCTTATTTTCAAAGAGCTGAACAGAGTACCAGAAGCTAAGGAATTACTGGAAACAGAAGTAAAAAGCTGGAGTAAGGACATAGGCCTAAATGATGAGAGGTACCAGGGTCAAGAGAAGTAGTTGTTTTCTTGAGCGACTGAATTATGTCAGATGTTTCCAGGGCTGCAAAAAGAGTAGGAGGAGAGGCATGAGAAAGGCTCAAGAAAGTGGGGTGGGGGTGTGTTCAGTCTAAGGAAGATAAACCAGGGCAATCTGTGATTGAAAGATGAAAAAAGTGTATTGTACTTGTCTGGAAAAGGGCTAGGAGGCGAGAACAACATGGGTGCTCTGGGAAGAATACCAGTGTCAGAGAACCAGGGAGGAAGAGCCAAGAGCAACCTGACAAGCAAAGAAGGAATAGGAACAAGACTGTCCATAATAAACTGCCCAAAGTCTCCTGGCAGATATGGAGGAGGGATTTATACTGTTGTTTCTGAAAGTATAACTGAAATGATCGAAAATCAGAGTCTGGAAAAAGTATCCTGAAGAAAATCCTGAAGTGATGGATTTTGTTTGGTTTTGGGTTTGTTTTCTAATGCAGATGGTGTTTGGACAGAAATGGAGATTAACACAGCACTGCAGGTGTTGTCATAATGGACTGAGAGAGGAAAGGAGGGAGCCAGTCAAACTGCAGATGAGCACTAAAAAACATGGGGGGATAATGCTTGAAGGAAATAAAAGGTTTAGTGTAATCCTGAGATGAGGAGACAACAAGGAATTGGTGAAAATAAAGCAAGGCTTTATCACTGGGTAGGGAAGGACAAGTTAGGCTCATTAAGACAGAGTCCCAGAGATCAGGAAGCTGAAGGTGAGGAGCTGCCTGACAGTTTTGGGCTTCTGTCACAGTTTAGGGTCAGGGTGACCCCTTAGAACAAAAACAGCTGCTCTCTGTTAACCCCCCTCCCTCCCTCCCCAAAGGGGAAGACAAAGGGAATAAGGGAGAGAGACTCGGCGATTACAAAAGGGAACTGGAACAGCTTGAATGAAATTTAAAATAATAGTAATTAAATATATACAAATATATACAAAGGCAGTATGGAACCCAACTCCTCTGATGGTAATTCCATCACCATCACCACTGGTGCTGTGGAACAGGCACTGGGGGAGTCCCAGACTGGACCCTGCAGCAGACGGGAGCTGTGTTCAGGAGCTGGATTCTGGTACTGGATTCAGGAACACACCGACTGGGATCGAAGGCAGAAGGGACAGAGTCCT
>JANIJG010013916.1:0-46712 GCA_024611175.1 Megaceryle torquata | reverse complement strand
ACTGCCAAATTGCTAAACACATGTGATGGGATCTCTCCCTTCCTCCGTGTGTCTGAGCCTTGGAAGGGACTGGGAGGAGAGCTTAAGTGGTGCAGAAGGAGGATGGATTGAAAGCTGCTTCTGTCATTGACTTGCTCCATTCTTTGGATTATTTCCCTGGGGTCCTTGGTATTTTTATTATTAATAACTAATAATAATTTTTATATAGCACTTTGTATCCTGAAGGACCCTAAAGCACACCACATACTTCATAAGCTAATTACCAGCTGCGAGTCTCATTCTCTCGGTTGTGACCATACTTGCTGAAGGAGCAGCTCAGAGTCACACTAGATTTACACCAGTTTAACTGAGGACATTGTTTCCCTATAGATCTGTCTGGATATGTCAGAGACAAATGCAGTGTGGAGTTGGAGATGAAAGATTTGAATTGCCTTTCCTCCTCCTTTGTAATTTAAAAACGACTAAGGAAATTACATTCAAAAAGCCTTGTGAACACAGCATTACAATCACAAGATTCACGATTTGGAGTTTGGGAACAGCCAAGCCCAAGTTCCCACTGTGGTAGGGGCTCAGCCCCCACCTGAACCAAGGCACTGTGCAGCTCATGGCCGTGTCCCAGCCTCACAGGCCAGTTTTCACAGCGTAAGGAGAGCTATTCTTCCTTCCTTTCTTGCCTGGTAAATCCACGTCTGAGCACAGTAACTTCCAATCCCTAGAGTTACAGTCTCACCACTGACCTAAAACATGAGCTACTGTACAAGGTGAGCCCTGTTCTGTCCTCTGATGCATGCTCACAGATCAGCAACACAGTTACCTCTGAGCAAGAAAAAGCAACCTGATAGGATGAGCCAAATTATAAATATTTTTCTGCATACTTCTGAGGAGAGACTAAGCCACCTGAGCTCTGGGTCTTTTGAGTCCAAGTTTGAGATGGTTCAGTCCTTATGTCCTCACCTGCTAGGACGTTGTTTACATGCTCTGATTTCTCAGAGTTTGATGTTGGAACCCTATATGCAAAACCTGTCCTAGTTACAATATTGTTGCCATGATGGGAGGGGAATGAAAAGAAGCAAAGAGAAGCAACAGCTCTTAAACACTCCCTTCACCCCATCCACCCCTTTCCCTCTAGGCTTACATTAGTATCTCCCTTCCTCCAGCACCTGGATGTGCAGCCGTGGACTGGGATTGCCTCTGGTAACTACAGAGCATCTCCTCTCCTCCCACACCTTCTGCACATCGTTTCTCTCTCACTGCAGATAATTGCATCACCCTTCCTGTCACTCGGCTCACAGTTGTAGTGTCACATTTGACTCATTACACACACACACAAATGCTCTTGCTACAAATGGCTAGATTTAATTATTTTTTTTCTTAATTCTCTGTAATATCTTGATTTCTCTAGATTTTTTTTTTCTTAATCTTCTATAATATCTTGATTTCTCTAGATTTATTTTTTTTTTCTTAATCTTCTATAATATCTTGATTTCTCTAGATTTATTATTTTTTTCTTAATCTTCTATAATATCTTGATTTCTCTAGATTTATTTTTTTTTTCTTAATCTTCTGTAATATCTTGATTTCTCTCACTTTCTGTTTTGCTTGGACTTCTCTCTGTGTCTTGATCAACTTCTGCCTTCACTTTTTCATCTCCCACCCCTGGAGTTTAAAACCCAACATCATGCTACAACATCTGAGCACAGCTATTTACAAACCCTTTTCTCAAACTCTCTTTTTTTTTTTTCCCCTGTTTCCCAGTTCATTTGAAGACCAGTTCTGTCTCTTCTCTCACGGCAAAGGCAATAGCTTTTACCAACTCAGCTGATATACCTTGAAAACTCTACAACAGGGCTCATACACCAGAAAGCTCATGTGGTTTTTTTTCCTCCCTAGAGTGACACCGGTCAGTCTAACAACTGTAGAACTGGTTTCTAACCTCTCTGCTGAGGAATCAGAGATATTATCAGTGCTTTCCACATTCACTGAGTCACAGAGGAAAACATCAGTTAGAAAACCCAAATTATTTCATTGGCATATATATGGAATTATAATATGCATTTGTCACATATAAAAATATTTTCCATTCCAGAATGCCAGCACAGCAGGGAAATGCAATTAGGAGGAGCAAAGGTATCCACAGCTTTAGATTATTTACAGGAGCCTAATATATTTTTGTGTTTACTACTATTTGCAGAAGAAATTCATCTCGGGTTTGATTCTGGCAAAGTCTAGAAAATATTTTGTTTACCGGGGGAGGTGTTTGTACTGGATGTGTGCAAAAAGGACTTTTTTGAATGATTTCTGTTATTGCTGTGTTGAGGTTTTGCATTTGTAACTTGGACAGATGTCTAGCAGTCCCTGAAAACCTGCCACCCACAATGTTTCAGCTTGTAAAGCTCAAATGGGCTGGATTTGCCTTTGCAGCAAAACACGCTCGAGAGCCTTCGCCCAATTTTCCCAGCCAATCCCACTCTCGGGAAATTTCAAGCCACAGTGAGGATACTTTTGAAAGTTACAACCCTATAAAAAGACGGTGTTTAAAAATGGAAATCTTCATATAATCTTAATAATAGGTTTTGCTACCACTGCATCTCCACCCACATACAAGGAATAGCTACCACCAGGTCTGAGGCAGAATCTATCGGCTACTTACGGAGCCGGGGGGGAGGAGGAGAGGCTGCCACCTCCACGGGAAAATGCAAAACGAGTCAAGGCTGCGAGCAGGCGCAGGGTCCGGCGTGATGCAGAGTGCGGTCCCCATTCATTCCCCGCCGCAGCTGCAGTGGCAGGCAGGCGGAGCTTTGCGGGGGGAACCGTGCGGGCGATGCTGGGACGCGATGGGGATCTTCCGCGCTCCCATGCTGCCAAGGCTCTATGTGGGGGGACCCAAGCCACCTCCAGACACACGTGGCATCTTCTTCTGTCATTGGCCTGCTCTCCTTTGCCGGGTGACTGTCGGGGAGGGCTGCAGGGAGCAAGAGAGGAGAAAGATGTGAAAAAGGCAGAACAGGACCCTGGTATTTGCTTGGAAGGGACTTCTCTCCACAGTGCTCGGTGGATGTTCACGCTGTATCTCTCCTTCCATCACGTCACCCTCTCCTCGGTGCTACCCCATACTGGCTTCTCCCACTTTTTTTCTCCCCTGCCCATCTATGTCTGCATTTCTTTCTCTATTTATTAACCACCTCCTGACTAAACTCATCTCCCCAGAACTGGTATTATCAGACCATTTCACTGCTCTATCTTTGGTCATTGCTAATGTGCTGCGATACACCCCTTCCTTCATGCTTATCAAGGCAGCAATGGCCTGTGAGGCAGTGTTTGAACTATTTTTACTGCAATAAACTCCCTTTATCATCTGATACTTGGCAACAGCTGTAATAAAGATGATTCTTAATAATAAGGTGAGAAGAGCTGGTATAACGGTTCTACCTTGTAGGCAGGGGGGATATTCTTTCATAACTATAAGATAATTTCTACTTTGCATCAGCTCTTTTACAAGCTTCTTCACCACAGTATCTGAATGATTTCCAGTGGCACATTAAGTGATGGGGCTTGATATCAGTCACATGTGGTTTGTTCTTTTATCCTCTCCCCAGGGAGGGAATTATGTATGCAACACACTGGTTATGTTGATAGGGTTCTGTCTGGGTTTTTTTAACATATGCACTGCTGCATGATTATGTTGGAGAAGACCACACCAAAGCAGGCACATTGCATTTGGACAGGAAGGTGGCGAGAATTCTGATGGTCCTTTGTTCCCATGGGATCTCTGCTATTGTCCCAGGCTCACCCCCGCAGACCCCATTTGCTGCCCCGCTGATCTTCACCTTGCAGTGGAAAGTTCCTCTGTCCCAAAGGAGAGCTGTGGGCTCTTTAGTTTTAAAAGCACAGCCCCCTGCCCCCGAGTCAAAAGGTATTGCTGCTAGCACAGCACCCCTTGCCACCGTGCAGGGTCAGAGCTGCCAGAGCTGCACTTAAACCCCCAAATGACCGTCCCTTGTGGCACAGTGGCTGTGTTTGCTGGTATAACCCTGCACCCTGTGATCAACACCTTTAAATGTGCACTGAGGCACGTGGAAAGATGGCCTCATTTTTGTTAGGTGCTATCTATGGAGAGATTCCCCAAGAGGGATAAGGAGGACTTTGGAAAAGCCAGCCTTTCTTCTGGGCACGTCAGCACAGGTAGGTGAAAGCAGATGCCTGCGAGCACTGTCTGTGCTCCCTGCCACTGTGCTCTTCATCAGCTCCAAATCCCCCGAAACGACGAATAGCTCTCAAGTGCTTCATTCTCAGAAGGGTGGAGAACAATCAAAATGCCTTCAGAGGACTTTTCCTGTGCTTCCCTTGGCACTTCATGAAACCTCACTCCTTCCTCTTGAAGTCATGTCATGTTGGGTGTTAGCAACTCAGTGTCACTGCCATTTTTTGACAGGGACAGCAGACGTCCTCTCCTGGTTTGGAAGCCCTTTGCCAATACGTGTAAGAAAGAAACACCAACAGTTTGCCACGTAGCTGTGGAATTTGTCTTCCCAGCCCAGAGGTTGGCTCTGAGCCCCATTTCACCACCTGGCACCTAACGGACTCCGCTCAGAAACAGGGTCCTGGAGCAGAAAGAAACGTTTGTGTTTGTGTCTGACTGCCTGCCCTTCGTGCACCGTTTCTCACATTTCTTTCATGGTAGAGAGCAAATATTAGTTTAATCTGCAACAAAGATTACCTCCAAGGCAGGAATCACAAGTGTGAATTTGGAAGAGCTTTCATGTGTGCACAGCCTTGGCATTTAGGTGGGAGAAGGTCACATCAAAGATGAGCATGTTACATTTGAACCGGAAGGTGGGGAGCATTATCTGACCAGTGTCTGATCACTTTCCTATTCTTAATATAAATAACATCGGGCTCTTTCCCCGAGGCAGGGAAATACCATTATTACCATTTTGAATGAAAGAAGAGCAGGGTTAAGTGACTTGCTTAAAACGATACAGGGACCGTGTGGCAGAAAGAGGTAGTGAAACCTTGGCCAACTCCAAGCAATCTTTCTGAGCTTTTAGAGACAACAGCTATATCCAGCCCCCTTTATTTATTTCTCTGTAAGTCATCATGCCAAAACCTCTGCTAAATTAGAGAGTGAGGCTGAAGGAAAGCTTTCAGTGGATTGCTTTTTTCCATAAATGGAAATATCACAAATCATTCTGGGAAAACAGGTTCTTTCTGTTCTCGTCCCTCTTTGTCTGCTTCTCTCCTTTTGGATGTCTTTTCCTCTGCCTCTGGCTCCCAGTTTTCAGATGTACAGTCCTGGCCATTTAAAAGTGTTCCTACCCTGCAGGAAGGGAGTAGCTTTTCATTCTTTGGAACTCACTATTTTGCAATGGATTGCACTCTGCAGGCAAGCGAGACTTCTGAAAGAGACAGGGCTGCACAAAGTGGCACAAAAATAAACCATATCACCAATACCAAGCCAGGTTCTCACTGGGGGCAACTCGGTCCCACTCTCACTGCAGCAGAGATGAAGGCTGCCAGCTGTCCTGGATAGACAGCATGTACCCAAACCATGACCCAGCCACATCGGAGGAGGTCTCTCTGAGGGCTGAATGTGCAGTTAACATTGATTTTTCATGCATCTTAGAAACTCAGTGCCTCTTGGCAGTCTGGCAGGTTGTCTCTGCTCTTAATGCCCTGGCTGGGCAACTTCTGTCCTGGTCCAGGCACTGCAGGGGCCGGTGTCTCTTGCACCAGTCCTAGCTCCTCCAAACTGCATTTTCCAGTCCTTGGGCAGGTGACAAGCAAATGGTGGGGGTCTTGTCTAGGGACTCCCAGTAATACCCAGGGGACCTGGGGACTGCTCTGTGGTTTTCCACAGACTTGAGCTTCCCCAGCCTTTCTTTTCTGACACCAGTCAGAGCTCCTCCTTGCCTCCTTTGCAGTCTGCACATCCCAAAGCAGGCTGCTCAACGGGTGCCCACACTGATACGCCAGGGAGAAGGAGGTGGCTGCAGTGAATGAGAAACAGGAGGAAGGTGTAGCGAGCACGAGAAAAAAAGGATGAGGGGAGAGCCCGAACTGAGCTAGAAGAGCTGCAGGGAGGAGGTGGAAGCACTTGGTTTAAGTTTCCCAGAGAGGTGTGCAGGAGAAGCTGGAGAACTCAACACCTGCCCCCTTCAGGATTCACAGCATGAAATAGCTCAAACCAGGAAGAATGGGAAAGGCAAAGGGATGCGGGTACAGAGGAGACATTGCTCTTTCTCCTTTGAGGGGCTCTCGGAGCCCCATACTCTCTCCCAAATCACCATTTGCTCTTGCTCAGGCATTCAAGGATGTTAACCACAGAGTGGCACATGGCTCTTCCTTCCCTGGCTCTGCAAACAGCACGTGCAGTGCAGGAGAAGGCTGTTGTATCAGACCTCATCAGCATAGCTGAGCTGATCCATCCCCCTCCCCCCATGTGGCCACTGTGCTTCCACCAGCACAGGTGCCAGGGAGGCTGCTGCACCATCTCAGCAGGCCACAGATGTCTGTCGGAGAATTGCCGAGTGACCTTGGCGCAAGAAAGTGACACCGAGGCCTTCCTCACACCGAGCGGGTTTCTGAACTGCCGCCATCCATCGCTCACCTACTCCATGCGCTTGCACAGCCACCGGCACCAGCACGCCCACACCGTGCCCTCTTTAACACGTCCCCGTACGGCACAAGGCAGAAGACTGCTGTCACCCCCATTTTACAGGGTGGGACTCTAAGGCAGAGAGAAGAAGATGTTTTAGCAGTATGCCTGTGGCAGAGAAAAAACTGCATCTTGTTCTCTTATATTCCCAGTTAGTGCATTAATGACCTAAATTCTGCATCCTTTCCCCATCCATCGCCCGGAGGAGCTGGGAGGCATTGGAGGAGAGGGTGTGGTAGCACAGGCAAATAGGCAGCATCCAGAGCCTGTGCTCAGCACGGAACAAAGCAACAGCTAAAGTGGGACTAACGCTGCCCACCCTGCCCTCACAAAACCCATCAGGGTTGAGCCAGGGAGAGGGATCGGCCTGTGGAGAAGGGGAGCTCCTCAGTGCCACAGCATTTTAAGCAAGCCAAGGCTGGACACCCCAATGGGCAAGCACCCTCCTGACCCAGATCAGCAAGCCCTTCTGGACAGTCAGATTTTCAAAGAGCCTGCATCCCCCCTCACCCTGCCTAAGCGGCTGAATCCAAACTAGCTATCCTACACAAGTCCATGTAGAAGACACCTTGCACAAGATGCAGCATCTTTCCCGAGCAGCTTGATGCTCCGCATAGGAATTAATCAAGCTCAAATACAGCAAGAAACGGAATGAGGAGAGAGGGAGAAGAAAGAAGGCAGGGAGAGGATGGTACAGAACGAAGGCGTTTCCAGATGCAGTGCCCCTTTCTTCCCTGGCTGATTCCAACTGGGAGGCTCTGGCTCTGCACTGGGAGCCCTGCCTGGGAGGGCCACGCAGGCTTTGCCTGTTCCCCCAGCATGTATGGGCAAGATGCACTCAGCGTTCAGGATCTGCTGGGCAAAGAGCTGAAATCTGAGGCTGGAGACTTCCCCAGTGCCTTGGAGAGTGGCAGTGTCCACATGTACTCTCTGGCAGTGACCCCAACAATAGGACCAGGGTGATGAGCTGCTTGTCTGTCACGGTTAGATGGGCCCAGGCAGTGAAGGACAAGCAGGGGAATGGACATCCTTTATGCTCTATCTGCCTTTCTCACGGGTATTTTAAGTGGGCAAGTAGAAGGGTGGGAGTGTGGCAAGGGAATTTGCTTGGCTGTGAAGCTTTCCTTCCAGAAAAGTCATGGCTGAGAAGCAGATGCTTCTTGAATGAGTTAACTGGATTGGGGATTAATAACCTCCTTTCCTAACCTACAGTTTCAATGTGGGGATAACACTGCAGAGGTACGTGGAGAGGCTTTGTTCCTACTTTCTTCTACTACTTACCTCTTACACGCACAGACTCCTCTCCGCTGTCTCTAGCATCTTTGTGGAAGCTCTTTGAACCAGTAGTTAAAGGCAACAGACATCTCAGAGTCATCAGACACAAGCTGACGAAATGCAGAATGATCTGAGCTTGGGGGATGACCTCAGGGAACCCACCCGCCTGCCCTCTACAGCTGATGCCTCCCAAAGCATCCCAAACCTTGCTCCAGCAAGGCTTGGCCTCATCAATAAACTCAGGGGGAATCCTTTGAGCTTGGTCCTTTTTCCAAGTATTCCCAAATACCCAAAAGATCATTGGAAATCATCTGGAATAAACCTTCCAAGATATGACTCGGAGACCTGACATGGTCCCTGCAGGTCTCAGCCTGGGTAGGGTTGGCCTAGAAGAGTTCTCTGCTTCTTACAAGCGACTCTTCCCAGAGGCAACAAGCACGGGTGCGGTGGTTTCATTGTCCCCTCACCCTGCAGGTCCAGCTGGTCCAGCAGCTGGGCTCAGGGCCAGGGTGGCAGGCAGCTTTCTCAGGTTGCCACAGCATTTGTCACTCTCCAGACTCAGACTTTAAACTCTTCTGCTGAGAGATGAGTCAGCCTGAGCCACTTTGGTGGCTGACCTCTGGTGAGGGGGGCCATGAGATCACCATGCCTGTCCATGCACCTCATTCAGACACTAGATTCCTTCTTTCTGGACAGATTACGTCCATCAGCTCTGTGTTAATGGCCAGCCAGTGTAAGAGGGAAATGCAGGGGTAGGTGGAGAAAGTTCAGGGGGAACCCCAGGAGGTATAATGAAATTGCCTTCTACGTGGTCACCTCTGTACCTGACAAAAGTAAGAGCCTGGTAGACATCCCTGATGACAATATGCTGGGAAGATGTCACTGGCCTCCTGCCGGGATGGCTTTGCTGTTCTGGGAGTGTGTGAAAAAGGGTGCTCCATGACCAAAGCTAGCAGAAAGCCCTGTACATAAACCAGACTGACACAACTGAGGGTGACCAGCCCAGCTCCCCTCACTTACGGAGGTAGATTTTGCTCCCCCAGTGCAAAAGATGTTTTGCTGCACACACACACTAGCACCAAGCTTCTTGTAGCCTTAGTCTGTGAAAAGATACAAGAGGAGACCTGACAGAGTTATGCAAAACTGAGCAGCAATACAGATAAAGTAGATTAAGAGCTTTTGTTCTCCTCCTGCACCAGAACAACGGGATGTATCCTGCCCATTAAATGAATAGGTAGCAAATTCACAGCTGAGAGAAAACAAATGCTTTTCCACCCAAACCTGATCACCCCACCGTACACAGCACTGATGGGATCCACCGAGGCCACCCCAGGTGAAACACAAACACTCATGCTGGGCAGTGCTGAGGGAAGGGACCCTGACACCCTCGTGCTTCACAGCATGACTCAGCCTCTGGCTCCTCTTCCTCAGAGGCGGGCAGTGCTCTCCTGTCCATCTGCAGCAGGAGTCATAGTTGCTGGCCAAAGCCTCTGGGTGCTTTCCACCGCTGAGCGAGGGGCGCTGGGCTAGGTGAGCCTCAGGCTGGATGCAGACAGTGAATCCCATGTTCCTGTGCAAATCAGGGGGAGATGTGTGTGCAAAGAGAGTACCAGGGCATGTAATGAGCATCCACAGACAAGCGGGTGTGCTGCCTGGGAGGAAGGCAGGGCTGGCGCAGAGGGTGATGCAGAGGGCAGCTGTTCCTGCAAGGCAGGTTTTGGTGATCTCATTTTTTCTATTTTTTTCTTTTTTTTTTTTTTTTTTTTTTTCTTTTTTTTTTTTTTCTCTTGTTCCCTGGGGAATTTTAAAGGTCTGTGTAAGCAAATCGATCACTTCCCTGAGGATGCAGATTATGAAGCCGATACAGCAGAATATTTCCTCCGTAAGTCCGCAGGCTCTTCTCCTTGCAACAGCTCGTAGGTGGTAGCGTCGGGTGCCATTTGCCTTCTGAAAGCAGGGTGGTGGAGGCACTGGGACATGTGAGGCTTGGTGGGCCAGAGGAGTTGACCTGAGCCTCACCAGCCCCTCAAAACAGCTCCACTCACACCTGCATGGGGCCTTGTCCTTGAGACAGTGTGAGTTTCAAACTCAGAGCAACAACCAGTGGCATTTTTTTATTTACGGCAATTAATTACCAATATAAATGCAGACTCTTAATTCAAATCCATTGGAGAGCTGCTGAGTGGGCAAAAGGTCAGGACTGGGCTACCCGGGGCAGTGTGAGTGTGTATGAGTGAGTGAAGTTTTTATTTCCTTACCTGATACTCCAGTTGTGTCAGATTCAATAAATTAGCTGGATCGTGTCCGAGGAGCATCTCTTGCTGTCTTCACCTTCCCCCAAAGACCACTTGCCTACGGAGTCTGCAGAGCTGATCTTTGCTGGTTTTAGTGATTTTAGTGATGGGAATGGGAAGCAGGAGTAAGGACAGTTAGAGCTTTTTGGAGAAAAGACCTGGTGCTCACCCAGGGACCCTGGGAGAGGTACCTGTACCCTGAGCACACAAGTATCTCCACAAGGAAACCTACTCCGAGCTCCGAATGCAGCCTGGGACACACAGGTGAAGCTCGCACCGCTTTGGGCACGGGGCAGATCCATGTCCTGTGTCCCCTGACCACAAGTCAGCATTTACCCCTGCCCAAGAAGCAGGAGCTTGACCTTTCTATAGCACAGCTGAACAGGGATCATTCCTCTTCTTAGGTCCCAGCCTTGCTACCTTTCCCTCCCTCCAGATGCCCAATGTCTTTTGACATCACAAGAAGAGATCTTCTCCCTTCAGAAATCTGAGATAAGAGCTTTTGACCTCCCAGGGTTAAGCATCCGAGGTCTGTAAAGGCCGGGAGTCTTTCAGAATAGCTCCTTGTCATCTGGCCATGCTCCAAGCCAGATGTGGAGACCCAGCCCTGCGGCAGGGATGAAAGAGATAATTTAGCCTCTCTGAGGCTCATTTCTATGTGAAAAGAGGTGGATCTTATGCTGTTTCCTCTTGGTTTCTCAAACCATTCTTCATCCGCTGTAAATAACCCAGGGAGATTGCTTCTTTCTAATGCCTTTCTGCAGCATCAGTCTCTTAATCACTGTGTGGCTCCTGAACGGCAGAGCTGAAGACTGGGGTCTGGTCCAGTTTGGCACAGCAACAGTGCAGGCTTGCTTCTGAGGGCAAACCTTCTCTTGCGAGTTGTTTGGAAGTGAGGAAGCTTCTTGCAGCATTAACTGCCCCTCAGAAAGAAGAGTTGGGTGATGGGGGCAAACATCTCAAGAAATATGGGTCTGTTCCCTCAGAGGAAACAAGATCTGAAGACAAAAACTGGCCCAACGTCAGGACCCAGGGTAGAGTCCTTTTCAAGAGAGAACCAGGCTCAAAGAGGGATTTGATAAGCCAATAAAGGACTACTTGGGTCACTCCTGAGGGAAGAGGAATTTCTGCTGGCTTAGACCTGACTGGAGAGGGACCCCACAGAACAGCTTCTTCCTAGGAGTTCTGTCAAACCAGTGTTCCTGGGCATTCTGCATGGGTGATGCCTGATGGCACTGGCAAGAACAGCCAGGCTGTTGTTTATTAGTATCAGACTAGGTGATTCCCTTACTCAGGGGACCAGGACAATTGTGGGGCAGTGTCCATGGCCTGGCTAGAAGGGCTTAGACTTTATTTCTGCCAGCTATCCACATAAGATGTCTTGGGCTTTTTGATGCAGAAGCATCCCTGTGTTTCTTTGCTAGAAGACGCTCAAGTTCGAGAACAGATAAAGGATGTGAGGGAGCATCAGAACACCATCAGGACTCCTCTCCTCTTTAGACCAAAGGCTCTGGACCCAGGAAGACTGGATGAGATTCTGCCTCTCTCTTGCTAGCATGGTCGTCCTGAGGGACAGAAAGCAGGGGCTGAGGGAGGCTGCTGTCCTCCCCCATCATGTAATGCCCACCGCTCCCCATGCCAGCCACCTACTGCGTGTTCTCCCAACAGGCATGAATTTCAGAACTAAGACCCAGATAAATCTGATGTGGTCAGGGCCAAGCTGCAGGACCGACTGAACATCCGTCTAGAAACCCTCTGAACAGCAGATGTCTGCTTGATGTTTGCTTACTGCCATTCAAGCTTTGCATTGTCAAATCCCGCCTTGCTTTCCAGAAGCTATTAAGATGGTTATTATCACTATCCTGTTCCCTGAAACACGGCCAGGCAGAGCTGAAAAGCAGGCAAGAGAGGTTTCTCCTCTTCCTGCCTTTAGCATTCCCCATGCATACGCAGTGGGCTAGCATGACTTTCAAAGAGACAATTTCTTGCGCCTGGTGGGATCCTGATGCCAACACGGTCTTTGAAATGTGGTCTCTGCCTGCTTAGGAAAAAGTCCTGCACTTGCTTCAGTAGGCTTCATTCTTGTGAGCAAGGAGGGATTAGCTTTCATCCCCCCCACCCCCTTCCAGATCTTTGCTCCACAAGCAGAATTGCACCGGCCTATCTGATACCTTTATCAAGAAAGGTTTCATTTCACACTTTCACAGCTTATTTCTCTTGGGAAGGGAGAAGAGGAGGCCTTCCTAGTTTAAAAAAAAATATGACTATTGGCAACACAAACTCAGGCAGATCGTTGGTACCCACTGAACAGCCCACGAGCAGCGTGCGTGTGCGTGTGTGCGCGCAGGGGTGTGTATACACAGTCCTGGCCTTTCACTGCCCGAGTACGAGAGACTCCCCCCAGAAGCTTTGGGGTACGTGCCTATGAGTAGACATGTGCATCTATGCCATTGCCCTCTGCTGGTTGAGCTCTTCCCGTATCGACTGATGGAGAGCGTGCGTATGTGGGAGCTGGCACATCCAAACCCAGCACTGCCCTCTGGAAGGAGCCCAGTTGTTTAATCGCCAGGATAAACCCCGTGTTTCGGCAGGCAGGGCTGGGACTTTCTCTTCTCAGTCCTCGCTGCAGCTGCAGAGGAGCGCTCACAGGGCAGAGAACAGCACCAGGAGCTCCTTCCCAGCCCAAAAGGAGAAAAAAAAAAATCTCTCCTTGAGCTGCTCATGCCCTTTTAGGAGGATTCGAGACTGAGCAGCTCCGTGGGAGGCATTTGAGTTGCTGCTCTTTGAAGAGTGGGCTCAAGTGGCAATGCCCTGCAGGAGGAGAAGCTGAATGGTGTCGGGGCTCCCCCTCCAGCCTGTAGTCCCCGCAAAAGTGGAGGAAAAGACAACATGAGGGGGGACAGGCAGAACTGGCAGGCTCGCAGCTCAGCCACTGGCCCCACAGCCTGCTCTGCCTCCTCACGCCGGGCCACGGGCACTGCAGCAGCAGCCTGCACATGGGAGAGTTGCTTTGGACTGCTCTCTTTTTCTGACACACTTTGTTTCTCTCTCCCTCCCTCCCTCCCTCTGTCCCCCAACACCCTTACACCTCTTTGAATTAATCTCCTGGACACGTTGCCCTCTGTCTCTCCCCTTCTCACCCCCACCCACAAAATGTGCTCACGTCCCCCCCGTCCCCTCACCCTGGCACCATTTCCATGCCACTTTTTCCTCTCTCTCACACCTGCGCGGTGCTTTCTGCCCCTCTCCCTCTCTCCTCTGCAGGGGCTGTTAGAGCCTCCAGTATTTTCCCAATCCTGAGTGTGATTCTGCTTTTCATGGGTGGACTCTGCATTGCAGCCAGCGAGTTCTACAAAACCCGACACAACATCATCCTTAGTGCCGGCATCTTCTTCGTGTCCGCAGGTAAAGGGATGCACAGGGCCTGATGCCCTGGAGATGGGCTCCAGGGGGTGGGGAGGGGCTGCCCATCTGGGGCATTCTGCAGGGGCACCACTGCCTAGGCAGGAGACCATCTGTCTCCCAGCTCTGATGAGCCTTTATTTGGGGTGAAAGCAGCATGCAAAGGTTGGCTTTCCGCCTGGCAGAGGCAGACAGCAGCACTTTGCAGGCAGGGGCTTTCCTGATGCCTGGTTGATGCTGGAGGGTGAGGACTTCCCTGTGTCTGGTGTGTCTCAGGGACAGCCTGGAGTACAGTCCAGGGATGTGGTGGGCATGCGAGAAGGAAACTTGCCCAAGTTTCCCAAGGAAAGCTGCCCACCAGGAGGGGATGAGTGGCTGGGGGGTCCTCCTGTCCTCACCTCCCAGGGGCGGGGGCTGAACCCCACAGACCCCACCACTGCCATGTGTGACCCTCCTGACATCTCCTTCTCTCTCCCTCGCTGGCCGCCTGGCAGGTCTGAGTAATATAATTGGCATCATCGTATACATATCAGCCAACGCTGGAGACCCCTCCAAGAGTGACTCCAAGAAGAACAGCTACTCCTACGGCTGGTCCTTCTACTTCGGGGCCCTGTCCTTCATTATAGCCGAGATGGTGGGAGTGCTGGCTGTTCACATGTTCATAGACCGGCACAAACAGCTGCGCGCCAACGCTCGTGCCACGGACTACCTCCAGTCCTCCGCCATCACCCGTATCCCCAGCTACCGGTACCGCTATCAGAGACGCAGCCGCTCCAGCTCCCGCTCCACTGAGCCTTCACACTCCAGGGATGCCTCTCCCGTCGGGATCAAAGGGTTCAACACCCTCCCATCAACAGAGATCTCGATGTACACCCTGACCAGGGACCCGCTGAAGGCAGCCACTACCCCCACCGCCACCTACAACTCCGACAGGGATAACAGTTTCCTCCAGGTTCACAACTGTATCCAGAAAGAGAACAAGGACTCTATCCACACCAACACAGCCAACCGCCGGACCACCCCGGTATGAAGCCGTCAACAGGAGCTGAAAATGGGGCAGGAGTGAGCAGGAGGAGATGGGGTGGGCTGTGGGGTGGGGCAGGGTGGAAGGGGACAGGGGGAAGGAGGGGGGTGGGAAGGAGGAGGTGGAAGTGCCCCTTGGGGGGGTGGGGATCTTCCCAATGCAAAAAAACAAAACAAAACAAAAAAAAAAAACCACAAAAAAAAACCACACAAAAAACCAACAAAAACAAACAAACAAACGAAAAAAAAGACAAGGAAAAAAAGAACAAACACAAAAAAGCAACCAACGAACAAGCAGATAAGCAGACAAACAAGTAAGAGAACAAAAAAACCAAACAAATGAAAAGGAAACACGAGGAAAGAGACAACAGTGAAAAAAAAAATTCATTAAAAAAAAAGAAAAACAAAAAAGGAAAAAAAAGAAAAACTTTAAAACCGAGAGAAAGAGATTTAAAAAATAGAAATAAATTTAAAAGAAAATGCATGATTTCCCATGTACCATTATTTTAACATTTAATAAAAACAGAATTAAAAAAAAAAATAAAAGGGAACCAAGAAATAACAAATGACAATAAATCCAGTGGGAGGAGGAGGAGGCAGCTCTTTGGATTTTGGGGGGTTTTATTCTTTAGTTTTACGGTTTGTTTCCCACTTCCCTTTAACCCAACACGGGCTCCTCGGGGGACAGGGGATGGGGGTTCAGCTGGCAGCAACTTTGGTGTCCTTGGGCCAGTTACGGAGGATCCCAGGGTGCTGGAATCGACCACGACCCCCCTCTATTCCCTCAAGATCCACAGGGATCCGCTCATCCCCCGTGGGTCTGTAGGGGTTAAGAGTGACTCCTGTCCCTAGAGAGCGCAGGAGCCAATGCTTGTCACCCCTCCGCAGTGTCCCCAGGGGGGATCCCCACTTCCCCAGCCCTGGGGACCCTGGGGTTAACGGTGACAGTGCAAAAAGCAAAGAGACACAGTAAATAAAGACACATACACACAGAGGAAAAAAAAAAAAAAAAGGAAAAAAAAAAGGACAAAAAATGATTTCTTAAATAAAAAGTGGCAATTTTTTTAATAAAACAACAGCTATAAATAAATGTAAATATAATAAGTTGATTTACTTGCAAGGAAGATGGATAGTATTTTTCTTTTTCTTTTCATTTTTGTTTTCTCCAGCTTTAAACTGTGAAAAAAGAAAGAAAAAAAAAGAGAAACCAGGCAGCAGCAGGGAGCGGGGTGGGAGGCAGAGGCAGAGGGGTCTCATCCCTGCAGGATGCTGCTGCCGCCGTGGTGGGGGGCACAAGAGGCCAGAGCCCGGGGGGGTGGCACTCATGCACACGCGTGCCCACGGTGCCCACCTGTGAATGCTCCAGAGGCTCCCCAGGGTGTCTGCCCACCCCTGAAATATGCCCAGATTCCCCCTTAGCCCCCCCTCTCCAAGTGGGGCTGTAGCCATGGGGGAGAACGGTGGCAAAGCCCACCCTGAAATCGCCCCTGTCCCTCCTTGGGCACAACCAGCCTGCCCTGCCCCAAAGCTGGCCGCTGGCTGCTTGGCCTTGACGCGCGTCACCCCCACGGCCCCCGCAGCAGGGAGTCCCCAGCTCCACGCCTGAGCCCCGGGGTCCCCGTGGCCATGCCAGGGAGAGGTGCAAAGCTACCGGGGGTCTCCACTCCCGACGCGTTTTGTCCTCATCCGCCCCTCGCCGGGGGGACCCCAGCCCGCTGTGGTCTCATCCGCAGTGGCGAGGTGAGCTGGGCCCCCCACCATCCCACCCCGGGACCCCTGGCCTTGGGCAGCAGAGGAGCCAGGAAATGCTTCTGATCCAGCTCTCCCCACGCTGGCCGCTGCAGATACAGGCGAGGGAGGGAGCTGGGATGGGGGTCTCTGGGACACCCCGCGAGCTGCCAGCCAGCCTGGAGCAAGGACAATGCCCCTTTTGGGGCTGCTCCCCAAAAGCGGCAGAGCCCCAGGCAGGTGCGAGGCCGAGGATGTGCAGGATGGGGGCCGTTGAGCCCTTTGGCAGCTCAGACCCACTTTTAGACTTTTTTTTCTGTCCCCGTTCCTGCTGCTCCAGTTTTAGGAGCCGCGCAGTTCCCCGCTTTGGGTCCCAGCGGGGTTTCTGCTTAACAGCATCCTGATCCTCCCTGCATCCCTCCCCCGCTTCTTTAACCCCCCCCTTGCTCCGGGGCAGGGATAGGGGCAGCAGTGGGAGGGGGTGACCCCCAAAAACAGCACCACAGGGCAAGACGAGGATGTGAGCGGCTTGCCTGGGTGTCCAGATACACCCCCCCCACACACACACCCCCCACTGAAATCCCCTCCCGTGACTCCCCAGCCCTTTTACAGAGATTCACAAGGAGAGCCACAAACACACCGATGCCTCCCAAGAAATAAGATAAAGACGATTTCCCAGCGTAGAGGGAGGACGGCGTTGGAGTTGCCATCCCCAGCCACCCTCGCCCGTCCGACACGGTGGAGCTGGGGAGCATTCACAGGGCCGAGCGTGCCCCTGGGCCAGGAGGGAAGGGGAGAGTGAGGGTGGGAGGTGAGGGCTGGCAGGGGAGCTTTTTTCTGAGGGTGTTGCTCATGTCCAGCTCAAATCAGTACAAGAAACCAACGTCCATTTTCTTTATTTCGTCGTTTTTTTCAGACTGTTAAAAAGAAAAAAAAATTTTAAAAAGAGAAAATGACAAAAAAAAAAAAAATCCTGGTACATGAAATAAAGATTTTTTTTTTTTTTTTATAACATGGTTCTTGTTTATGTGGATTTACTGGGGGGAGGGGGATTTATTACCCTGCTGTGCCAGGAAACCAAGCAAGAGAATCAACTGTTGCAGTCAGGTTTGTCCTCTTCGGCGATGCCGCGGACAGTCTCGCTTCCACTCTCTCCTCAAGCAGGTCTTCAAGATACAAGGAGGAAGGACAAGGTAAGAGGAGGGGGTTATGCCACAACTTTTATTGAAGTGTGGCTAAACTCAAGTCATGGGGGCTTTCCCTGCTGCCCTCCAAAACATCTGCTCTGGTGTCCGTTTAGAATCAGAGAATCACAGAATTACTGAGGCTGGAAAAGACCTCGGAGATCATCGAGTCCAGCCCGTGACCCAACACCACAACATCAGCTCAATCCTGCCACTAAGTGCAGCATCCCATCTTTCCTTAAACACCTCCAGGGATGGCGACTCCGCCACCTCCACTGGAATGGACTGGAACGGACTGGAATTCCCCCTTTCCGTGAGGAAGGGATTCCTAAGATCCAACCTGACCCTCTCCCCTGGCGCAGCTTCAGGCCGTGCCCTCTCATCCTGGCACTGGCTGCCTGGGAGAAGAGTCCGACCCCCACCTGACTACAGCTTCCCCTCAGGTAGCTGTAGAGTGTGGGGTGTGTGTGTGCAATCACAGCACTGCAGTCCCCCCCACCATTTGATGCCCCTCACACAGGCTGATGTCAGTGCTCAGCATCCCGATCCCCCCGTCAGCACCTATGTGTCTGGCCCTCCCCAGTCCCCCCTCCAGCCCAACCCCTTCCAGCTCACCCGTCTCCTTTGGGCCCCCAGTAGCACCTCACACCCACGCACACCTCCCCAGCATGTCTATCAGCACACACGTTGCGTGGGCCAGCTGGAGGGATGTTTCACCACCGAGGTAATTTGGGGCACCCGCCAGCCCATTTCTGCTCCTCCTCCAGGGACCCTTCGTGGCAGTAGCCTCGCCAAGAAGGAGGGCACGAGGAGGGGAGAGGCAGCAAAGCAGGCCAGGCACTGGCTCCAGGGGACACCAGGGAGCTCCCAACCCTGCTACAACGCACGTCTAGGATGCAGCTGCCCCTGCACCTTATCTAGTTCAGCCACGGGTGGGACAAGCTGGAGAAACCCTCCACCCCTCTATCTTCTCCATCGTCCCTGCAGGGTTTCCAGTCCTGGCTTGCTGGAGAACTTGGGGCAAGAGGGTTCTCCCTTGGGGTCCCCCCCACGCCAGTGAGGCACTAGAGAGATGCAGCTCTGCTCCCCACACGATGTCCTGCTCAGAGTGGAGGGGATGCATGGCTCAGCCCCCCTACATGACTCCACAAGGTGCTCCTTCCTTGCAGGGTGCAGAAGGTCTTAATTTTTCCTCTCTGCTTCAAACCCTTCCCCTTCCAGCTTTTACAGGGTGGGGCAACAGGGCAGGAGAGGCAGGGAAACAGCACTGGCCTGAAATTAGGTGTGGGGAGTGCTGCTCAGATAGGGGCAGCCTCCACACCATAATAATTAATACTAATACTCAGCCCTTATACAGCACTTTTCATGTTCAAAGCAATTTACAAACATTAACTAATTAATCTGCCATATCAAGTGATGTCTTAAAGGGGCAGCAATGAAAGCAAAGGGATTGTGCATGGCCCTCGTACACCCTCTCTCCCGGGGTACATTAATGCTTGGGTGAGTGCGAGACCCTAAAATGTTACCTTGGGCCCCTCCTGGGTCTCAGTGCTCCCCATGACACTTGTCTGCCTCCCCCAGTGCTGGCTGGGTGCTCCAGCAGGCCCTGGGTATACCAGGGGTAAGCAGGGCACCAGGATCTTCTTCACAGCACTGAGACACCAAGGTCCTAGGGATGCTGGATGCTTGTGACTGAGATGTCAGTTAAGATATCTGGGTCGGTAAAGTCCCCCTGGTGCAGTCCCAAGCCCCAGCAGTGGGTAAGGAGAGCCACCGGGCCCTTTGCAGTGCAGCAGGAGCAGAGATAAAGTAGGCAAAGTCTGGTCTGATGCCTTCAAGCCACGTTCCTGTTGCACCTCAGCCCTGGGACTTCTCTGGGGGCAATGGCCGTTCCCTGCTTCCAGGAAAGCATCACCCATGGAGCTGATATCTGACAGACACACTCCCAAATGCTGGCCAATGATGGGCAGAAGGTGGGCAGGGGATCTGCCAGGGAGAGTGCTGTCCCTCTCGGAGCAATCACCCCGGGATGGCTCTAGCAAAGGATCTGAGCTCGGAAGGTCACGCTCTGCCCAAGGCACGATGGCTGGTGCTGGCAACGGTGCCAGGTCTTCCCTTGCCACAGGGGCAGCATGGCTGAAGAGGGGGCTCCCTTTGGGGGACAATATGGGGTGAAGGAGTGCTTCCTGATGAGTAATGCCCAGTGCTGGTGGGTCTGTCGTTAACATGTGCTCACCACTTCTCTGCCACCTCTCATATGGACCATAGCCAGGGCTGGCTGGGTTTTGCTTCTGTGGTGCTTGTGAGAGCTCCTCATGTGGGGAAACCCAGACACTCGGCTATTAAATTAACGCCAGGCATTTAACAGCATCACTGAAATGGTTTAAACACCTAGGAGCAGTAATTAGTAATAATGGTTTCGTGATGGAGGAAATTAAGACCCAGGTATGGAGCCCGGTACTTTTCTCTGCAGATAATTTTTAGTGCCAAATGACTACAGAGAGAGGCCGAGCATCAGACTGTCTCTCCTACTGTCTTGCTTGCACGTGAGGACTGACACGAGGGAGGAAGGTAGCTGCATATCTCAGCTTTCAAAAGCCAGGCATCAAGGCCAAGGATGAAAAGAGGCTCAAGAAGGAGAGCTGATGGAGGAAGGGGGTCTGTGAGGAGGTACAGTCAACCTAACAAAAGCTGCTAGGTGAGCAAGGTTGGCAAAAGGCGGGTCAGCTTAATGTCCTGGAGGTCTGTTCAAGGGTAGACACGGCTCCAGATGACTCAGCATCCCCTCCCTGGGTGCCTTTCAGCTGCTGGGGGCTTCTCCCCTCCTCTCCCCCGGCCCTTCTGGACACCACCTGGAGATACAGAAAGAAGAGGCAACAGTTTTGGTAGGAAAGAGAGGCAGAGGAAGGGTGCCTTTTAAGAGCAGACAAAGGCCAATACAGACTAAGGGGATATGAATTAAATGCCACCAGTCTTTTTCCCTCCAAGAGGAGAACAAGTCATCCCTCTCAGTAAACTGAAGCACAGAGCTGGACCCTATGGCGACTGCTGCACAGTGTGCTGCTCCTCACCCAAACGGGGCATTTACAAGGAAGTCCTGACCAAATCACGTGCACCACATTTTGGTGGCTCTGCAGGGCTCCAGAGCAGCCATACAGCCAAAATGCCCTGTGGAGAGAAGAAACTCCCCTCCATTCTGGAAGAAGGGACAAGGGATCTGTCCCCAGGACATGGGACAGGCTCTAAAAAGACCTTTTTCTGTGGATCTATGCCCACAAGGGTAGAGCAGACACCTGTGGTGTCCCAGTGTCCACGGCAGACACTTTATCCTAAAGCCATCAACCACCGAGGACCTGCCAGGCATGGAGCTGTGGTGAGAAGCCAGGATCTCGATGGTCCATGCTGCTTCCTGTGGGCACAGCAGCAGATGCAGGAGACTGGTGCCTGTGTGCTTGCCCAGCCCTTGTCTCCCTAGGCTGCAAATCCCAGCTTTGACCTGGCTCCAGCAGAGCCAACACAGACATGAACCCTTCTGGCAGAGTGTTGTCATTTGTGCCAGTTTTACACCGCCGAGAGGAGTAACGTGCGAATGACGCCAAACTCTGCTGGCCTCATTTCGCTTGCCCTTTATTGAAATCTCCAGGCCTTGCACCCCGGGCACGGAGCGACAAGGGTGCAACTGCTCCTGTGTGCAGTGAGGGCTCGGAGGAGGCAGCCCCAGCATCCTGCGCAGCATTCGGCTTCTTGACACTGTGGGAAGTCCGCAGTGAAGGAGCCCAGTACCGACAGCTTCAGCAAAGGGGTCAAGATACACGGTTGTGTGGGCTGAGTCCCAGAAACAGCTCCACAAGGGCAAAGCACTGGGCTTGGGAAAGGGTTTTCTCTGCTGCTGCTGCTCCTCCCGCTGCTCCCGATCCCCTCAGGGATGGAGAAAACAAGGGAGCTTGCTCTCTAGGGACCTGTCAATCAGAATCTGCCACCATTGTTTAATTTGCTGAATTTATGCCTGCCAGGAGCTCCGGCCTGGCTGCCCGTTCCTTTGCAGGCAGTGCCATCCCGTGGGATGAGCTCGGCACAGCAGCGGAGTCCTCAAAGCCGTGCTGTGCAGGAGCCGGAGCAGCCGCACCAGCTCCCACGGGAGATGCAGCAGCTGGGAGACCCTTGCTCCCTGTCCCACTGGTGCACAGGGGTGGCCGCGGACTCTTTCCAGTCTGCCAGGGCTCCTCATTCCCGGCTTCCCCTCACTCCCACTCTCCTTCCAGCTGGAGAGCTCAGAGTGAGTTTTCCTGCTTACAACAGTGTAACTCACCTGGACACGGGGGTTCAGCTCGCACCCACCCGGGACAGGCTCCAGCCAGCCCAGGGGCAGGCACGATTTTAGGAGGGGAGGGTAGACAAGAAAGCTCTTACCCTGAGCTTGGCGTTCGAAGCAGCGTGTTCCAGCAAGCTGCCTGTCATCAGCAAGCCTCCCCACCTCTCCTCCCCTAAATTTTGCATCTCCTCTGGTCTCTGTCTGGTGGCAGGCCAGGAATCATCCAGAGGTGTTTAGCAGGGGGATATTTTACACACACAGAGAAAAGAGCAGTCCCGTGGAGCAGTTCCCAGCTCAGGGAGCTCTGTGGCTGCCCCACATCTCCTCCTGCCCCTGCTGCTCTCCCCTGAGGGCTTGGCACTGCTCGTAAGCCCTTTTGGGGAGAGAGCACTGGAGGGAAGGTCCCTTCCTAGTCCTGGCTCCTTCCCATCTTCTCCTGCAGAGGCCACAGCAAAGACTGGACCTGACCTTGGGAGTCAGCTGTGACCTTGGGAAGTGTGTCGTCCACGGGGACTGACTGCAGACAGGAGAGGAAGAAAGACCTTGGACTGCTGCAGTGGGAGCTTTCTGGAGCAAGGCTGAGAGTGCACATCTTTCCCAGCTGCCTCGGGGTGCCTGATGCCCAATGGGGGACATACACAGCACAGCTTTGCCAGAAGGGACTAAAGCACCCGGCTGACTCCTCCAAAGACAGAAGAGAGCAGATGGCGCTGAAATCTGCTCAAGAGGAGAGGAAGGAATAGCCCTGAGGCTCTGCACTCCCTGTACCCCGAGAGGCACATTTGTCCCTGGCCAGCCCTGTCTCTGACTTAGTAAGGAGCAGGGATAGGAAGCATGGGCTTGCTGGGCTGCTGCTGCATGTCCCTTGCCATTGTTCTCTTTTGGGGGGACTTTCCTGAGAGTCCCTGGGAGGGGAACAGCCAATTATACGTAGGTAGCATCTGCATTCGGCTCCTTACTGCCTTGATAACTAGGTCTTGTGCAAACGGACTCTGCTCCCCAGCAGAAATCGCTCGAGCTCTCTTTCTGCCTCCCAATGTCCTGCTTAGACCGCTCTGTCTGGCTGGTGTAAACAGTAAGCTTTCCAGAGGAAGGGTCAACCAGTCAGGAGCATCTGCAGAACATGCTTAGCCCCAGAAGACTGATTTTTCACAGGGGTTACCATAACGCTGATGATGTTGAAGGAAATAACTGTGGACGCTTGTGTGCCAGGCAAAGACCCCTGTAAAGAAAGCCCGTGTTGCCTGCGGTTCTGCTCGCGCACACCAGGATCCTTTTCAGGGCAGTGCCGAATATAACTCGGGCACAGAAGAACTGCAGGGCATGGAGTGGGGCTCCTGCAGCTGCAAAGCAAACTCAGTGGTGAGAAGGCACCGTGAGTCTCGCACCTTTCATCGCTCGGGGCCCCATCTTCGTTCTCGCTCTTGGTCTGGCTGCATCTACACAGCGTTTCTCAGATGCAGCAGCCATGACCTGCTTCTGCCTCTGGCAACACGGTTCCCCATCACCATGATGGCTTGTATCTCTAATGTATTTCTCCTCCAGTGAGGCAGGGAAATGTCATCCCTCCCTGCACAGCACGGTGGTGTCAAGCTCCCACTGGGGAGGCTTACCGGGGTGCCTTGGAGGACAGCCGCAGAGCAGGGATTTGCAGCTCAGCCTGTGGACTCCCAGGCTCATACCCCAGCCACTGCACCAGGCTCAGAGCCAGCAGGGACGCTGCCGGCGCCAGCTGCTCTAATTGAGCCTTGTAGAATAAACTTGTGGAATTAGCCTGTTGGCTGCTGGGATAAAATCCAGCGCTGAGTGCAGATCAAAGGAAGCAATCTTGCTGACGGTTCGCAGGGAGACAGCCAGTCCCACGCTCCTTCTACAGCTCTGGAAAGGGCAGCGTTCAGCAGCCGAGGATGAGGATGGAGCATGATTCATGCTGCCACTTTGACAACACATGGGGGCCATGCCCTGATGGTTAAAGCTACAGAAGCCTTGGCAGAGATCTAACACTAGTGATAAAAATGGTCAAAGCCAGGCAAGAGACAGCACTAATTCAGAGAAAGAGAATTTTTGGGTGCAACGTACATTTGTGGGTTTTCCCGGCAGCACGGAAGGAGCAGACAAGGCAAGGCCAGGCTCTGAGCCCAGCCCACAGAAGCACAGCAGTTTAAGAAGGGGAAGCCTGCCAGGTTTCTGTCTGCCCTTGAGGGTGAGATGGTCCAGCCCAGCAGCCGCGGAGAGAGCTCAGCATGGCAGGAGGAGGCAAAGGGAGAAGGCCTCGCAGTGAAAGCAGCGTCTGCTACCGAGAATAATAAACTCAGCACATTCCCTGCGTGACTCTTACTGCATGGACATGGCTGGTCTGAACACATGCAGCAAATCTGCCAGGTGCCACCTGCTCCCAGCCCCTCTAGATCACACAGGCAGCAAATTAAAAATCAGATTCACAGCACGTGCACAAGAAAGTCGCTTTATGGCCATTTTCCCAGCGTTCCTGAAAATCCAATCAAGCGTTTCCCCAAAAATGCTGGTGAGCAACTGCCATGATGGGAGGGCAGGTTTCTAGTTCAGCCTCCAGGGCAACCTGGGAGAGGGATGAAGGTGCTGGAAAGGAGGCCACGCATGGCAGCGAGGCACCTGGCCTGGGAGACCAGAGGACTGAGAAGGCAGACAGAAGTGCAACGGGAAAGACAGGATGTGAAGAGGAAGGCTGAGGAAGGACGGAGGCCTCCCCAGCCTGCAAACACCAGTCTGTGGCAGGAGCCAGTTCATATACAGCCAAGACTGGTTGCAACGAGAGCCCAGGAGCCAGCAGTGAGCGTTGCTGCTTTAAAGACAACAACAACGAAGACTTCGGGAGAAGAGTCTGACCTGAAGCGGTGTGACCTTTAGGTCAGGCTTCTCCACAGGGTGAAGGCGTTTAGGCTGAAGATTATTTCCCTTGGTTACTGGGTTTGTCAAGAAGCACGGAGCAGTGGAGACTAAGCATATGGCACTGGCATACGTTCTATTTGTTGTGTAGTGAGGAAAAAGAACCCAACTGGCTATTTCTGATGGATTTGTTATAACAATGAGAAAAGGAGCTACTGGGAAATAATGTTTTAATGTGAACATTAATCTTCCAATTCTCAGCTGCCTCTTTAAGTGGAAGTAGAATTGCAAAAGCTGGAAGCAACGCCTGTCTTAAGGCTTTCCAAGGCATCTTCAGTCAAGGCAGAAGTGATCTCTTTTCTAGGAAAGGCCCCTAATGGGTTGGGTGCTTGGACTTCACTTAAACTTGGCAAACCCCTGGTGACACTGCCTAAGCTGCACATTGTCCTCGCTCAGCAGGAGGAGGCCATTGCTCAACACAGAGCCAGCTCACAGAGTGACAGCTCTCCAACAAGCCCCAAACTGCAGTGGAGAGCTGACGGCGGTGGAGGCTTTGGGCTGGAACTGGAACAAGTCCCTTGGAAAACTAGGAGACAAGAATGGAAAACCAGATGGGAGCAATTTATCCTGGCTGTTCTCATGAGCATCTTCTAGGGAAAAGTGATTAGCCTTATTAACTGATTAGGTGATTAATTAACTGATGAACTGAAATTATAGATCAAGGATCAAATGATTGCAAGCGAGTGTATTTTAAGTACTTTCCCAGGAAACGCCGCATCCCATTTGCCTTTGGCAAAGGCTGGAGGCCAGGGGGTGAGCCCTCTGCAGCGGCAGCACGCGGGGTCAGCAACAGGATGAGAGGTGCAGGCAACTGTGGGGCCCCAACTGCAGCATGGCACTGGATGTAGGAGATAGAGCATCTGGCGTGAAGCAGAAAGTGAGACAGACCCGCTCCCTCCCCTCTTCTGGTAAATTTGACCTAGCTGTGGCAGCAGATCTCACCTGCTTCAAAGCTGGGGTGGTTGGGGTTTTTTTTCTGAGAACCTTTCTCCTTCTTGATAGGAAACTAGAAGTTTACATCC
Organism: Megaceryle torquata; assembly: GCA_024611175.1. Lineage (NCBI taxonomy): Eukaryota > Metazoa > Chordata > Aves > Coraciiformes > Cerylidae > Megaceryle > Megaceryle torquata. The sequence continues at coordinate 20,892 of JANIJG010013916.1, read as the reverse complement.
GTGCCCAGAGGAGCATTGATCCCAGGCACTCCCTAAACATGCTGTCTCCTCTGACCCAAGCCTATACCCAGCTCTGTCCCCAGAAAAGGTCCTTTGAATGGCTGAGCCCAAACTGCCATCTCTGGGAGACAGCAGCAGCATTACCTTCTCTTGTAAGCACCTCACGCAGGCTCAGGAGTGAAGAGGAAGATGTGGAAATGAAAAGATTTTTGGTTTAGCAGTCTACTTGTCATTGCCTCTCTTCATTCATTCCTTAGCTCAGTTTTCTCTTCAGAGCTTCTTGCTCTTTTTACCACCATCTCCTAAGCAGTCAGTCCCTCTGAGCCCACTTGGCCCATTGCCCTGGCTCAGGAGGGTGAGGGACAGGTGCTGGGGGGGGTTACCTGGAGCTGGGATCACACTGAACTGCTGCCAGCAACCAGCAAGGCAGCTCCAGCACTAACCATGTTTGGTCTCCAGAAAGGCTGTTTAGGTGAGACAGTTACAAATTGTATTTTATAAACTGTATTTCTATAAGTGGATTTTTCTTTTTTTTTTTTGCTAGCAGGGAAAAGTGCTTTAATAATCCCACTTCTGATTAATGGCAGGGTGTCTTGGCAAAGCAGAGTGCTGCAGCTTCAGTTCCTTCTCGGGGAAGAATTATAAGTGGTAAATAGAGAAGAAAATGCACACCTCGCTGCCTGGAAAATATTGATCTAGACTCTCAGGTAAAAGATAGGCAGAAAAATTCTCTGAAGAGTTAGTTTTTAGCCTGTGAGCTGAAGAGACCTGTAAACTGGATCCTGCTCTTTTTAGGGGTAGAGAAGATTTCAATCCCTCTGGCAGACGGACATCTGAGATTTAGTGATTTATTGCCCTCCCTCCCTGGGATGAAACGCTATCCCAATTGCAGAGGCAGGGATCTGAGGCACGTGCTGCATTAAATCACTGGCATGTGGTGTCCCAGAGAGGCCATAGGGCTGAATCCCAACTTCCAGCCCCGCGTCTCCCCTCCGGCGGGCCAAGAAAAGCCACGAGGGACAATGCAAAACCCAAATACCACACTGTGAACACAGCGAGGGCAACTGCAATTCCCCTTCTTCGCACATCTTTAGCTCTCAAAAAATCCAGTCTTTTGTAATGACTCTAAAACACAGAGCTGGTTGAACGATCCTACAACTACAACCCAAAAAGCACCTGCCTTTCTGCAAAGCCACTGTGAAGTTTAGAATATATTTTTATTTCAAGAGGCTGTGTGCATGAGAAAATTAAGAGACACGGCATTGAGACGTGTTTTCTGTCCTGACATCTGGCTTTATTGACACACTTCTTGTCCAGAGTCCTGTAAGTCTGTTCTATAACAAGGTCATAAATGTTTTAAGTTCTATTTCCATTTTTATCCATGAAAACTGGAATTTACCTGACAGACTTTACAGTAACTTTGTCCCATGTCTGTAGAGCAGCCTGGCACAACCAGAGGGAGACTGAATGCCAGTTGCTGAAATCTTCAGTTGGCTAAGCTGAGGACCAGTATTCTTCCAGTATGTGGTTTTAGGCCAGAAAATTTGAATTCACATTCCTCCGAGGGAAAAAATAAATATATAAATATACATCTTCTTGAGATAGATCTTGATAAATATAGATCTTCTTGAGTCCTTTGTGTGGTCATGAGACCCAAGTTATCTTCATGACTATAGACAAGAGGATGAAATTTGTCATAGTGCCAGTGGGGAATTTACACCCAAACCATTCCAAACTGGTATTCTACCATAGGCTTAAATACTTCCACTAAGAGAAGTTCTTCTAGGGACGTTTAATTGCCAGGACTGCTGGAGATGTTTCTGGCACCTCACGGCTATTTCAGCTGCTGTGCTTTCAGCAGACACCAAAACCAACGTTTTCCTCCTCTTTGTGACAGCCGGGTACAAACCAAACGGTTTTGTCACATCTCACCTCTGGTTTTTCTACTTAATAAGCCAAATCCAAGCTTTTTAATCACCAAGGGGAAATTTACTATCATCACCGTCACTCTCCCCCCACTCCCGCGCGTTTACTGCTATTAACGGGTAATTAAGAGAAAGGGAGGAAGGGAAAATCCAGTGAGCGTCGCTGTCACGACAGAAAGCGCAGCGAGGCAGCGAACCCACCGCCTCGACTCGGCCACCCCGCCACGGGGGACGCAGCCACGGACCCCAACGAGCCCTCCCCACCGGTCCAGCAGCCGGCGGGCCCTGGGCAGCGGGGCCAGGGCCGCTCCCACGCCGGCGGCCCCGGGTGGAAACTCCGGCTGCCAGGGCCAGAGGGCGAACGGGGCCGCTCCGCCGGCCTCCCCCTCCCCGCCGCCGTGTGCGGGGGGGGGGCGCTCGCGCTTCCGTGCAGCTCTATGGCCGTGACGTACCGGCGCGCGCCTTTAGCGAGGACGCTTTACGGCAGCCGCGCTCCGCTCCTCTGCGTTTGGTTTGTGGGTTGCGCTGACTTGTTGTGGGTTTGGGGCTTGGGGTTTTTTTACGACAGCGGCACTTGGCGGCGCGCCTGTCGCGCGGCGCTGACGCGTAAAGGGCGGGCCGGGGCGGCGCGCGCTCTCTTTCCCCGCCGCCTTCGCCGCCGCAGCTGCTGCCGCCGCCGCCGCATCCGCCGCCATCGAGGCCGTGACGGGGCCGCGCAGGTGAGCGGAGCGCTGACGCCACCCCAGGGCTGGCCTCCTGCTCTACTGGCATCGGTCCGCGAGAGTCAGGACCCCCTCGGCCCCGCCCCGCCCCGGCTCTGCCACCGGTTCCGGTGGGGGCTGGGTCCTCTCCCCTGCTACTACACACACAGTGGCGGCGGCGGCTTGGCCTTCCCGTCCTACCCCGGCCGCCGCTTCGGTGCGGGCCCGGCTGCGGGGGTGGGCCTCCCTGCTCTCCCCTCGTAGTGGCACCGCGCCCTGGCCTGTGCCGGGGCAAGGCCGCGATCCCTGGCGCCTCACGGCAGCGGGCGGCCCGGCTTGCGGCAGTTGAGGGTTTCAGGCGGTTTTGCTTTTTCTTCCCTCTAGACCTTTTAAAAAATGGCGAAGTTTGTGACCCCGGTGATCCAGGACAACCCCTCCGGCTGGGGCCCCTGTGCCGTGCCCGAGCAGTTCAGGGACATGCCCTACCAGCCGTTCAGCAAAGGAGACCGCCTGGGAAAGGTACTTCTGCCACGCCACGGTGTGTTGGGCTGCTGCTGAACAAGCCCTGTGTGCCTTCTGTCATTTCACCTCTGCACACTGCCACTGGTTTTTGCTTCTAACTACTGTGGCAGCTCTCACACCATTTGTAGGGGCAGGTTAATACATAGAGTAGCTGTGAGCAGAGCTGACAGGTGGGTATGGGAGTTGGAAGGATTAGTTGAGAAGAGTACAGCACGTTTGCTTCTGCTGCTTGAAGTCCTGCACGTAGAAGATCAGAGGATGGGGGGGGGTGAAATGTCATCTTAATCCTGATGTACTTTGACTGTTTATGTTTGTCCTTAGGTGGCTGATTGGACAGGAGCCACATATCAGGATAAAAGATACACAAGTACGTGCTGTCTGCTGTCTGCTCCTCTGGTGTATTTCCTATGAAGTTTCCTTCAAGAGTCATTCCTGCTTTCATGTCTCACTCCTGCTCTGGTGATTACCTGCACACCTCAGCAAGAGAGGCTTCCTAAATTAGGAAGTGTGTCTCACCCTTGGGACAGCTCTGTGGGTCTCTCCCTGTCCTTAGGGCTTACTCCTGACTTTTGTACTGTCTCATTACCGGGCCTTCACAGGGAAGCACGGCGGGTGGGAAAACCTGGTGGTGTAAGGCAAGAATCCCAGTTTATGTATCAGACTCAGCTGGAGGCAATTGGGGAGAATTTTGAGGGAAGGATTCAGGGTGGTTTGGGGTTTTTTTTACCTTGGTTTCAAGACACTTTGTTTTATTTCCAGACAAGTACTCCTCGCAGTTTGGTGGCGGAAGTCAATACGCCTATTTCCACGAGGAGGATGAGACCAGCTTCCAGCTGGTGGATACCACACGAACGCAGAAGACAGCGTACCAGAGGAACCGCATGCGATTTGCACAGGTAATGTATATTCAGCAGCAGGCTCAGAGGAGAGCTTCAGCAGCATGGAATTATTTTTGTAATTGGTATTCTTTTATTTTATTCCTTGATTTCGCTTTTGCAGAGGAACCTTCGGAGAGACAAGGACCGTCGGAACATGGTGCAGTTCAGCATGCAGACTCTGCCAAAGAGTGCCAAGCAGAAGGAGAGGTGAGGCCTCGATAGGAGCGTGTACCGTGCTTGGGTTGGAGCTTGTGAACAGACCCTTGGTTAAATGCATGAAGTTCCTGTAACAGAACCCACAAGTGAAGGATTTTTTTCAGGATATCTCAAGTCCAACGTCTTGCTGATGTCACCAGTAGTAATAAGCATGGGTTGCAAAGAGCTAGTGAAGAATTTAGAAGGATTTTTGAATCATGTTTAGAAACTAAACACGACGTTTTAAAGCAGAGCGCACCCTTTCTGAAAACACTTGCAGTCTTTGGAGAGAAAAATATTTAAAGAGCTGCTTAAAGTAAAGAACAGAGCTTTTAGTGCCTCGGGCATCTGGATGAACAGACAGCTCGGCAAATGTTGCAGTGGCTCGGTGCCTGGAAGCATTGCTCCTCTGGTGGTGATTTGGAAGCGTAGGAATGGTTGTGGCACGTACGAACCGAGAACTTCACGGCTTTTCTCCTGTTTGTCATTTTAGAGATCGTTTGCGCCTGCAAAAGAAGTTTCAGAAGCAGTTTGGAGTGCGGCAGAAATGGGACCAAAAGTCACAGGTAAACTAAAAAGCTTTCTGCCCCCTGCCGTGGTTTGGTGTCTCTGGTTGCACTCAGGGCGCAGCTCCTCCTGCACAAATCCTGATGTGATGTGTCTGTGTTTCTCTCTGTCTGTCCTACCTCCGGCCGCACAGCAGAAGCCTCGTGACTCCTCCGTTGAAGTTCGCAGTGATTGGGAAGTGAAAGAAGAGATGGATTTCCCTCGGCTGATGAAGATGCGCTACCTGGAGGTGTCGGAGCCGCAGGACATGTGAGTTCATAAAGCAGCTGGGCGCTTCTCTCCTGAACTGACCGCGGTTTGGGAAAGCAGGAGGGCGAGGTTCTCCTGGCCTGGTCTCAGGGCTCTCACTGAGGTACCCAAAGCGAAAGGGAGGTAATGGAACAACCGACAAGGCCCTCAGTCCCATGTAACTTGTGGGTGTTGTTACCTGTAGTGGTGGTATCAAGATGGTCCTCTTACCTCTGCAGAGAGTGCTGTGGAGCCCTGGAATACTATGACAAAGCCTTCGACCGCATTACAACAAGGAATGAGAAGCTACTGAGGAGCATTAAGCGCATTTTCCATACCGTCACTACTACTGATGACCCAGTTATCCGAAAGGTATGTTTATTGCTTTGTAAAACCCAGAGTGTGTTTCTGAGCTTGAGCTGCTGTTAGAGTGAACAACTGCCACCATCGGACCAAAGTTATGAGCAGCAGAATTCCAGATCCTTAAGTCTGCAAACAAAAGGAAGCGTTAGCTGGCTCCGTTATTGTTCTTAGGTGCAAGGCAGAGTTACATGAATGCAAAACTAGTAATACTGGCCACGGGAAAGCTCTAATTCTGCAAGGACAAGCAGACCAAACTTGATCTGTGCTGGGGAAGAAGCTTCCTTATCGGAGACCTAGTTCCTGTGGCTTCTGCTTTTGAAGATGCAGAGGGTTCAGAGATACCTCTTTGTGACCCAGTTGGCAATAAGGAGCTGTGCCTTTTCCCAACAGAATTAACATTTTTTTATAATAGGTTTCTTGCTTTTTCTGTGTTTGGATCAAGGTGGGCCTGGATTGCTGGGCAGTACCTGGCGCGTTGTTGTAGCAGTAGGTGGTGTACCTACCTAGCTTCTCAGCATGGGACAATAAATTAATGAGCTGGTTTGATAACACTTTTCATGCTGAAGAAGGCTGAGGAAGGGAATGGGAGTCTGTTCTTGTTGCTGAAACAGTTGGGGTTTTTTTCTCCTTTTCCTGTATCTGTAGCTGGCCAAGACCCAAGGGAATGTGTTTGCCACAGATGCCATCCTGGCCACGCTGATGAGCTGCACTCGCTCCGTCTATTCCTGGGACATCATTGTCCAGAGAGTGGGATCCAAGCTTTTCTTTGACAAGAGGGACAATTCAGATTTTGGTAAGGAAAAGCCCTGAAAGAATTTTGTTACAGTAGCTAAAGGATCTTATTCTATTTATACTTTTTTGAATTTATCCTGTCCTGGTGTCCAGACCGATACCCCTGGAACAACCCAATTACTGCAGCACGCTCGATAGCTGCGGGGGTAACGTTGCTATCGATCGCCTCCAGTGTGGGGCTAGAGACTCACGTACTTACTCCTCTGAGTATAACCACTCCTGTCTGGTTTTCTTCCCAGACCTCCTGACAGTGAGTGAAACAGCCAACGAGCCACCACAAGAAGAGGGCAACTCCTTTAATTCTCCACGCAACCTCGCCATGGAAGCTACCTACATCAATCACAACTTCTCCCAGCAGTGTCTGAGGATGGTACGGTCAAGCAGTGCCGGGTAGTAGGGTCTGTGTTTCAGAGTCTCAAGAAAAGACTGCATAAGGTTGCTTTAATACAGCACAGAAGCATTTTATTTGACAGAGCTAGTTACACTTCAGTTCATTCAGTTTTGAAAGAGGTGGGATTACTTCTGGTAAGCAGCGTGACATTGTGGCCGGAAGATTTTCTGCCTTTATTCCACAGAGAAGAAATTCAGCTCGCATTAGTTGAGCCTGGGAGGCTTCCAAGTACACCTAGTGAAGCTGAAGTGCCAGTACAGTGAGACTGTACTGAGGATGAGGCTTCTCATCAGCTGTCTTAATATTTTAGCATTTTCCTACACTAAAGAGTACGCTAGAGAATTGGAAATGAGCTACTGTTGCTGTTAGAGAATATTTATCCAGTAGGGGAGACCGCCCACAGGTTTCTTCTCCTAACATTCCCTTCCATTTTCTTCTGAAGGGAAAGGAAAAATACAAGTTTCCCAACCCAAACCCCTTTGTCGAGGATGACATGGATAAAAACGAAGTAGCTTCTGTTGCATACAGGTATGTTGACCTCTCTGAAGTCCAGGTTTGGCGGGGGGGAAGGATGTCATTGTGTACAGAGGCAAAACAAGTGAGGAGTGTTACTGATAGGAGCTTTATCACAAGAGGGATTCCTGGGTGTCCTCACAGTGAACAGGCAGAGGTGGGGCGAAGGATTTTTCTGCATGCTGGCGTGGATCTGGAAGAAAAGAAGGGTCAGAAGTAACTATCTGCATTGTTTGTTGGCAGATACCGGAGGTGGAAGCTGGGAGATGATATAGATCTCATTGTCCGCTGTGAACATGATGGAGTGATGACAGGTGCTAATGGAGAAGTGTCATTCATCAACATCAAAACACTGAACGAGTGGGATTCCAGGGTGAGGAAGAACGAGATCCCAAAGCTAGCTCTAACTGCTTCACTGCTGCCTGACATGCCAGGTACAGCAGGCAAGATGAGACAAACATCTGGCGGTGTCCCCGGGTGGTTACGTCCCACCAGAGGCCTATAACTTGGGTGGACAAGCAGTGCTGATGGTGTTCTCCCCCAGATGTGAGGTAGCTGGTTTGAACCCTCTTGTCCCCAGGTGTTTGTCACAGTGGCCAGTCTGTTCCCCGTGCTCTTCCCTCACAAACCTCCCTTCCTAACCAGTGCTGACCAGTCCCTGCTGTTTCCATTTCTCCCGTTCGGGTGCAGGGGCTTTCCCTGTAGGTTCCCATTCACGTTCCCTCCTGTGGTATCATAAGATAGACAGAAGAAACTTGCCTGTATGATGTCAAGATGGCTGAAGAGATGACTGCTGCTGGCTTGTTAAGTTGACCCTAGTTTTGATTCTCCCCCCAGTATTGCAATGGAGTAGACTGGCGCCAGAAGCTTGACTCTCAGAGAGGAGCTGTCATTGCCACGGAGCTGAAAAACAACAGCTACAAATTAGCCCGCTGGACGTGTTGTGCACTGCTGGCTGGATCAGAGTATCTTAAACTCGGGTAAGATGGGCTTTTCACCCCAAACATCCTTCAGGTGCATTTTCCATCATTTAACCCAGTATGTGTCAATGTGAACCGTTTGTAACGTGAGCGATGGTAAAATCAGCCCACGCTGCGAGCGGTCGAGAGGAGAAAGCTTGAGGTGAGTGCCCCAGCCTTGGTGTAAGCTCCTTCCCCACAGCATCTGGACGATGTACCCCGCATCCTGAATGACCTTGTGAGACCTCACACACATGACAGGCAGGTGGCTGCTGCAGCTCTCGGCCTGTTGGCCAAGATTGCCAACAATGGAAATAAATGCAGCGACTGCCTTACCTGTCAGGGATTTGATTGACATCCCCAGTGCCCTGCTACTGAGAAATCGGGTGAAGGGGATGTAACTCCACAGCCCTTTATGAACTATCAACTTAAAATCAGCTGCGTCTGGGTCATGAGAAATCTGAGGCACTTGCTAACTCTGTTCTGGGGGTTCTACAATCTTGGGTTCCATCTTTGGGTATGGGGCTGATATGTTTGCACCTGTTTCATTCCAAACTCCCACCTAATCGTGCTGTTGCTTTTTTATCTGTAGGACTAATTCTTCTCTATCTTTTGTACCACCCTGTTTGATTTGGGGTGGTGGAAAGATTCCAGGTACATTACTGATGAACAGCTCGTAGCCAGGAGATGCTCGTAGCTTTCACTGTTGGAGTATTAGGATTTTTTCAGCCTGTTGGGGGGGAAAAAAAAAAAAAAAGCTAAGATGACAACACCACTTTTCTTGGTGGTGGTGTTCTGCTGGCTGGGCTTAATGTCCTGATTCCCCTCTGGTTTCTTCTTGCACCCCTAGGTATGTATCCCGTTACCACGTGAAGGACTCTGCCCGCCACGTGATCCTGGGCACGCAGCAGTTCAAGCCAAATGAGTTTGCCAGCCAGATTAACCTGAGCATAGAGAACGCCTGGGGCATCCTGCGATGCGTCATCGACATCTGCATGAAGCTGGACGAGGGCAAGTACCTCATTCTCAAGGACCCCAACAAGCAGGTGATCCGGATCTACAGCTTGCCTGATGGCACCTTCAGCTCTGATGAAGATGAGGAGGATGAGGAGGAAGAGGAGGAAGAGGAAGGTTCGTAGCGTATTTGGTCATTTATGCTTTTAAGTGATCTACTGGTCTGGATGAAAGAGGTGACCTGTGATAAAGACCCAATCTGAAAGGATGAGATCTGACTAGTGCTAGGACAAGAGAGGAGCGAGGCTGGAGAATTTCTTGTCCTGCCAGAGGATGAGACTCAGTGGTGGAAAAGATGAGTGATGCTGGGAGTGCTGGGTTGGAAGCAAAAAGAGATGAGAGTTGGAGATGCAGATGTGGTGGCTCAGTATGGATACTGAGTGAGGACTAAGGTTAGGGGAGGGGGACCCAGGTCCAGAATGCTGACTAGGAAAATGAAACCTGTCAAAGAGCCCTTCATTCAGTGTCCCCAGGATTTGGAGGAGTGGGCAGGGGCTGGTTTCTGTTGGTACCAGTATTATTTTTACACCAGTTTTAGAAATGAGAGTGTCTGTAAGATGGCACATGTAATATGTGTGGTAACCAAGTCCGAGTGAGGTAACTTGGTGAAGGCTTTCAAGTGACTTGAAGTTGAGCAATCACCAGCTGGCCAGTCTGGGAGTTTTGGAGGACTGGTGGTGCCGCAGCAGATGACTGCTGTCTTGGCTTTGCTGCCTCAAACCATCTGTGGTCCCTGATTGTGTGATCTGCATCTGCTCTGTTGACAGAGGGAAAGCATTTGACCTTCTTCTTGTGTGACAGAAAATACATCTTCGAGCTTCTTGGGGTTTTTTTTTTTTTAGGCTGTAAACTTAGCCTAGTTGCTCTGGTTTCCATTATAGAAACTTTAGGCCATGGAACAATTTGCTCGGGAATGTAAATTGTGCAATTCCAAATGACGTGTGTGTGGCCTTGGCTGAGGGACAGGTCTGTAAGGGATCACACTGAGGTGGGATGAATGTCCCTGAGGGGTCAGGCTTGGTTTGGTTTTCTTTCTTGGAGTGCTGTGTTTAGCTCTGAGGTCCCCAGAGTAAGAAAGACAAAGACCTGCTTAAGGGGGTCCCGAGGAGGGCCCCAAAGCTGATCAGGGGCCTGAAGCACCTCCCTGGTCAGGACAGGCTGAGAGTTTGGGGTTGTTAACCTGGGGAAGGCTCTGGAGAGACCTTATGCTGCAAGATCTTCTTCAGACCCTCCTTTTAAGTACTAGGAGAGATGGGGAGGGACTCTTCATCGGGGAGTGCAGGGAGAGGCCGAGAGCTAACAGTTTCAAACAGAAAGAGGGTAGATTTAGCTTAAATACTGGGAAGAAATTCTCTACTATGAGGGACTGGAACAGGTTGCCCAGAGCTGTGGATGCCCCTTCACTGCAGGCATTCAAGAGCAGGCTGGATGGAGCTCTGAGCAACCTGGTCTGGTGGGAGGTGTTCCTGACAGATCCTTCCAGATCGTTAAGGTCCCTGCCACCCCCCCCCCCCACTTCATGATCTTACGTGGCATTTCATTGTCAGAAGGGGTTTGTTTTGGGTGGGTTTTCTTTCCTTGGCTACGTTTGCTTCATTTCTGTTTCTCTTCCCTTTCAGAGGAAGAAAGCTGAACTCCTCGCCCCGGGGGAGGCCCTGCAGCGGCGGGGCCCCCTCCCTCTCCCTGCCGGCGGAGGGCGGCGGCGCCTTTGCCCCGGGCTGTGCGGCGGATTCAGCGTGAGGGGCGAGAAAGCGCAATAAAGTTGCTTTGTTGCAGTGACGCTGTGCGCTGTGTGCCTGGCTTTTCGGGCGCGCGGGGGGGGGGGGTGGGGGTGTTGGAGCGGCCGGGGCCGCGATGAATCACGGCCCGTGTTGCCCTCCCGTGCCTGCCCCTTTAAGGGCCTAGCCCCGCCCTCCCTCAGACACGTGGTACGCGGGAAAGCGGTGGCCGTGGCATCACGTGACGCGGCGCGGGGCGCGAGCACCTCCCCTTCTCTCGCCCCTTGGCGGGCGCCCGCCCCGCCCCGCCTTCCTTTCCCGGCCCCCCCGTCCCCCGCGGCGGCGCGTGCGCAGCGCGGGAGGAGCGGAGCGGCGGGAGCTGTATGCTGCAGGTGCGGCCGTTGGCGGGACGGGTCCGGCCGGCTCGCGGCAGCTCCGCGCGCCAGGTGCGCCGCGCGTCACGTGCGGTGCCTCGCGGGTGGCGGCCACGCCTCGCCCGCTATTGGACGGGAGCTGGGTCGCGGGGAGGCTTGGGGGGGTGGGGGGGAAGCATTGGAGCCGCGATAGCGGTCCCTTATTGGTCAGGGAGCGAGGGCAGCTCAGGACATCCCCTCACCCATTGGCTGAGGGCCGTGCACCTCCCTTTCCTTTTGGGGCGCAGAGGCTCCGCGCGCTTGCGGCCATTAGCCCACAGCTGCTGCCCCACCTTCCCACCCGCCCGTCCTATGAGGTCTGCTGTTGGCCGGGGCAGGGGGCCCTGTGTGCCCATTGGCTGGAAGACTTGGGACCCCTTTTACTATTGGTCGGCAGGGAGCGGGGCCCCGCCCCAACACCCCCCCCACCATCCCCCTCTGACTTGTGGCCTTGAGGGGCAGCAGTGGCGGCAATATGGCGGCTGGGCCTAGGCAGGGGCAGTCGGGGACCAGCCGGGCTGGGGGGGCCCTTGCAGGAAGGGAGCTGCTGGAACCTTGGGTGACACCCATCTCCCCCTCTTCTCACCGGCAGGGGTGGCTGTCCTGGCCCTGCCATGGCCTTGGCAGTCTGCGGGACGCTCCTGGGGCTGGCCTTGTACACTGGCAGCTTGTGTGCGGCCAGCGACGCCGCTTTCCTGTACCATGACTACTGCATCATCGGGGCCGGCCCGTCCGGCTTGCAGGCAGCCTATTTCCTCCAGCAGACTGGCCGGGACTATGTCGTCTTTGAGCGGAGCCACGCTCCCGGCAGCTTCTTTGCTCTCTACCCCCGCCACCGCAAGCTCATCAGCATCAACAAGCGGTACACAGGCAAATCCAATAGCGAGTTCAACCTCCGCCATGACTGGAACTCGCTCCTCAGCCATGACCGCCGGCTGCTTTTTCGACGCTACTCCCACGACTTCTTCCCGGACGCCGACACAATGGTGCGTTACCTGGAGGACTTTGCCTCTCTGCTGAAGCTGCGCGTTCAGTACAACACGGCCATCGTCCACGTGATGCTGGAGAGGGATGAGCAGGCCTGGAATGGACACTACTTTCTTCTGACTGACCAGGACAGGCAGAACTATAAGTGCAGGTAAGGGGTAAACCCAAGGCTTAGTCACGCTGCTCTTCACAGGCATCTTCAACGTCACAAAGTCTCTTTGGTTGGAAGAGACCCACAGTGGCAATTTTATCTAAGCCCCACCCCGAAGCCAGGCCAGCAACATTAGGTCGCTCAAAGCTTTGCCCTGTTGAAGCATGAGCATCTCCAAGGATGGAGATTTCACAACCTTTTAGAACCTTAGCAACTGTCCCAGGGGAAAAAGATTTTATTGGGATTGTTGTGGTGGGTGGATGTAGTAACTGTTCCTAGGAAGGCGTTGCCTTCAGGCAACGTTATGCTTCAGGCAGCTGAGGAGCTGGCAGGGCAGACACAGACTGTCTGTGATTGCCATCACCGCGGGTTCCATCCATCATAGGTCAGCTTCAAATCACTTTTGGTTTTATCACTAGATAATTTCTCTCTGTGGAAAAAAAAAACAAATGACTCGGTCATGCTGCTTGTAGCCACTGCTGCTTTTACTGCAAGCTCAAGTGAATCAGTGTGACAACGCCTCACTTCTGTTAACCCATTCGTACTTCAAAGTATGGCCCAGCCAGCCAAAGCCCTGGGCTGACATGGAAGTGTCAGGAGGGAACCAGAGAACAGGGGGGCTGTTGCAGTAGAAGAAGCCAACCATGAGAAATAACTCTCCCAGCTACTGGTCCCTGAATTCTCCTTCACTTCGTCTTACTTCAGTGTGTGTATCCCCTACTGCTGCTGAGCTACATTCCTAAAACCCCAGAAGTTACTAGTGTGAGCATCCAGAGCGTACTTCTCACCTCTCCTGAGAATCTCAGCTCTACAACAGCAGGTCGTGCTGTCTGTCGCTCGGAGGTGTGCTGGCTGTCAAGCTCACTGGGGACAGAAGGCAGCCCCAGACACCCACACGTCACAAGCTCTTGGGAGCTGCACGAAGCAAGGCTGGGACAGCAGACAGTGCCACCAGCCTCGGCTGCCTGCTCTTGCCATCTCATCACAAAAGTTTCCTTAAGATTCCAGTAGAAATTCCCGTGGGGAGATGTAAAAAGCTCACGGTGCTTAATTTTAGTGTTAACAATTAACAATGTTGCTAATAGGTTTCTATGACTCTGAGTTACATTTGGAAATACTGAAACCATTTTCAATCCCTCTTAAAAATGCCTTTTGCTCTGCTGTACTAGAAAGCCACACAAATTTTAAAGTGATTTTTTTATGCAACATATAACCAACCCCTGAAACTGTAGCACTAAATATACGTGTATCTCTCATCACTCAGTGCAAATACCACTTGCACATTCCTGAACGAGGGAGGGAGATGTATACACAAGCCTGACTTTTGCTATACAGAACAACATCCCTTGTTGGCCTGAAGAGAGGGAAAAGAGGAGCTGGTCGTTAGGTGAAGCTGAGGAGAGGTTTGGTTTGAAACCTTCACCTGTGTTGGAACGATAGCCCCGTTCCCATGATTCCCACATTCCTTAGCGCTGTCCCTCTCTTTGCAGCTCTTTGTTGGTCGCCACTGGGATGTGGGTCCCCAACGTGGTAAACTTTCCTGGTTCAGAATATGTTGAGGGTTACGAGACTGTGTCCACCAACCCGGAGGATTTTGCTGGCCAAACTGTGTTGATCTTGGGTCGAGGGAACTCGGCCTTCGAGACGGCGGAGAACATACTCGGCGTCACAAACTTCATCCACATGGTGAGCCGCTCCCGCGTGCACCTCTCATGGGCCACCCACTACGTCGGGGATCTGAGGTAGGAAACTGCTCCTCTTCCTCTTTCTAATGCAGCTGGACCACAAACGGGGAGAATCTCTTCTTGCCCAGGCAATGAGCTGGACTGGCACGGGAGGTGCTGTGGTCCTGGGTGTGGCAGAGAAAACCTGAGGCCTTCTATCTTTAGATCCTCGGACTAAAGCAGTCCAGGGTTGCAGCTGCTGCCCACAGGAGTTTGATGAATGCTCTTTGGAGCCTGTGAAATAAGCAAGTGTCCTCTTGAAAACAGTATCATTTAAAAGTGCTGGCTCCTGAGTTGTTCCCTTGCTTGCAATCCCAGAGGAGAGCTGAGAGGTTGAGTACATCCTGCAAGGGCAGTGAGGCTGTTTCCTGAGAGTGCTGAGGCTCTGGGGATAACCTTTGCACTGAAGGGGAATGTGGGATGCCTGGTAAAGGTGTCCTATTTTCAGCAGCTGAGACAGAACTATGGATCCTATTTCTCCTCCCTTCTTTTAGGCCTTCTAACAGTCGTCTTTTCTTCATAGAGCAATTAACAATGGCCTTCTGGACACCTACCAGCTGAAATCTCTGGATGGACTTCTGGAGGGAGACCTGGAAGATCTGGCTATCATCAAGGACAAGAAAGGGAAGCTGCACATCACGCTCCGGTTCTACCTGGAGAACAGGAACACCAGTGCAGGCCTTGACTCCATCACCCTCCCGCAGGACGAACTGGATAATTTTGCCACCCGTGCACCTTACGATCGTGTCATCCGCTGCCTGGGCTGGAAGTTTGACTTCTCTATCTACAACAGGTGAGGGAGAACCAGGATTTCCAGGGGAGCGGGCATTTAGGGTGAAAGGCCTGAGTAGGGAGGGGAGGGAAGGGCAGGTCCTCTTCTGACAGCGTTGCCCGGACCTCCGCGTGTTCTGAGCTACCTTGTGCTGCAAAGTCCTTTGTTTACCCCGTGGCTGTGACCATGTCCCAGTGGGACTGTGTGTGCCACTGCCCTCTGACCGACAGGTTCTAGGGCTGAGCAGATGGCCTTGTTGGGCCTGGGTAACACAGAAAAACTTATACCTTGAGATCTTAACATCCTGACCTGCCAGGTCACACAGATAAGGCTAGCGAGGTTTTGTGGTTTGGTTTTTGGTTTGGTTTTGTTTTTTGGAATGAGGATGGTGCAGGTACAGATCACTACAGAAAGGTGTTGTCTACTTTTTTTTTTTCCCTGAGGATGCAACCTTCACTCCACCTTGGTTCGTCTCCTAATACATCCTGCAGTTGAAAACGATACTGCTAATTTCACTGCCTTCCAAAATTCACTGTCAGTGGCTCAGGCTGAAATTTGCTCTTGTCCAGAGCTGCCTTGAGATGATCACCCTTGTCTTCCAGAAGATCCTCATAGTAGTAAATCCCACTGAGGGCAGTCAGGGTACAAAGCAGCGTCTCGCAGTGACTGCAGTATCCCTTACTAGAAACCCTTTTTCTTTTTCCACCCCCAC
Source organism: Megaceryle torquata (assembly GCA_024611175.1). NCBI lineage: Eukaryota > Metazoa > Chordata > Aves > Coraciiformes > Cerylidae > Megaceryle > Megaceryle torquata. The sequence goes on along the minus strand of JANIJG010013916.1, from coordinate 5,367 downwards.
CCTTCCTGACAGCTTGCTCTTCTCTTTTGCACATCAGATCCCTTAGAATGATGCCAGGGAAAGGGAATAAAAAGAAGTATCCTCAGATCAAACCCAACTACGAGTCCAGAGGCACCCGGGGGCTCTTTGTTCTCGGCACTGCTAGCCATTCTGTTGACTTCAGGAAGTCTGCTGGGGGCTTCATCCATGGATTCCGGTATACAAGTGAGTGCTGAGGTGTACGGAAGGTGCAGAGGTGGGAATTGTTCCTCTCTTCAAAGGAACAGTTCATAGCTTACTGCTGGAAAGAGATCATCCTTACTCTTGTGCTGGCAGTAAAAACTACAAAACACAGACAAGCTGCAGCTGTGTCATCTGAAGTGGAGGAGAAGTGACTTGGGGTCATATCTGAAGTTTTTGGTTGCCTGTCTTTGTTTTGTCTTGTCTGTCTCTTGCCCATTGTCTCTTATTTATGTAACACAATAGATTTCTGCCTGCCAGATGCTCTGCCTCGTGACAGGCTGTGGGTGAGAGGTCTGTGCTGTGGATTTAAAACCCAGCAGCCCTGGGCAGTAGAGAGAATTTCCCTCTTTGTGTGCGTGTGCCCATTCTTATCATTGAAGGACTGCTCAGAAGTAAGGAAATATCCCCCAGGACCCCTCACCAACCACTTAGCATCACATCAGCTTTCAGAGGCGTCTCCACTGCAGTTACCCGTGATTGGGGTGGGAGATCCTGAACACGGTTGAGCCATAAAGCTCATTTACTGTGCCCTGCCAGTATCTGTGTGTGCTGCAGCAGAGCAATTGGATTTCTTACAAGAGCAAGCTTGGATTTTTAAATAAGCTGTCTTTGTTTCTCCCCATGTCGCAGCTCGTGCTGTCCACCGCCTATTGGAAAACCGTCACCATGGTGTCCCCTGGCCATCCACAGTCTACCCTGTTACACAGCTGACCAATTCCATCATCAAGCGGGTGAACGAGGCCTCGGGCCTCTACCAGATGTTCAGTGTCCTGGCTGACATCGTACTGCTGAGAGAGTGAGTGAGTGAGTAATTATTCCCAGCACTGCACTCTGTAGTTTCATTCCTTTCTCTTTTACCATTGCTTCCCGTGGTGCCACCGCACAAATTGCTCCGTTGCTGCCTAAGGACATTACCATCAGGTGGGCAGCCACCTCAGACCTGTGCCCCTGCTGCAGCTGGTGCCAGTATGCCCAGTTTTGCCAATTACTTCTGTCTCCTAAAGGGTTGAAGTGGTCCAGACCTTCCCTCGGACGTCTGGTACCCTTTTGCTGTCCCCAGGGAAAAGCTTTCCTGGAGCAGTGCTAATGTAGAGAAGAATCCCATCATCCGGGAGAGTAGTGGAGTCTTGTAACAGCATCTGCAGCCTCCATAAGTTCTGCCTGAAGTCCAGACCAGACCTGCAATGACCAGAAATAGTTACTATCTGATGGCCCTTTGGCCTTAGCCTCGAGCAGCTGAGGGGGCTGTGGGATCCCAGCTGGCTTTTCTCTGGTGGGAAAGTCTGATGGTTGTGGTTGCAATTCACAGGAATGCCACAGCATTTGAATACCTGGAAGAGTACCCGGTTGGAGTCCTGGCTGAGCTGGAAATGCAGACGGGGAGGAAGGCTCCCAGTGGGCTGTTTGTCATCGTCATGGAGTATGGGAGGAATTTCTCAGGGGCTGACAAGGATGTCTTCTACTACAACCGAGCTGTGGGAGAGGCCCAGCACGCCTGGCAGTCCAACTTCTTGCACCCTGTTATTTACTATTACAAACGCCTCCCAACAGGTAAGGTGTCCTGCCTCTCCTTGCTAATAATCTGAAAGGAGCAAAACGGGAGGGATGAAGATACTTGAGAGCCAAAGGAGGAGGAGTACCTGAAGGCATGACACACCCTTCTCCTCCTCTTCCTTCACGTCCATCCCCTGGGGAACCCACCAGCACTGTGTGAGCTGAAAAAAAAAAAGCTGGGAGTTGGCAGAAGTTTCCACTGGTCACACTGATATGGGGCGGGGAGTTTGTACCAGAGACCTCACATTCAAGAATGAAAACAAACGTGTGTGCTGGAAACTTTGCCATTCCCCAAAAGATGAACGTCGCTTCCCGTTGGGTGGCACCCTGTGCGTGTTTTGCAGAGTCCCAGCAGATGAAGCTGTGTTGTTCAGCGTTACCACCAAAAGAAAGCTGCTGTCTTTGCCCAGCCCAGGTCTGAGAGGTCACACAGCGACAGAGGCAGCCAAAGGCAAGGGTTTGAAGATGAATGTTACATCCAGCGAACAAACACAGATTTCCTTAGGAAATCTTCATCTCCAGTAACCTAGGGTCAGGGTCCAGCCTGCCTTGCACGGACAGAAGTGTGATGGGTAGCAGCATTACAGCTCGAGTGCAGCTCAGCTCATGCAGCGGTCCCTACCCAGAGGGAAGAGAAGTAAAATTACAACAAGTACTGCGGGCAGGGACCAGGGGCAGCTGTGCAGCAGCAGGGCTGTTGAGGACAGAGTGAGCAGAGGGGATTGCAAATGAAAGTAAGGTAGGGATTAAAAGGTCAGGACAAAAGCTGAAACAGCTGTCGTAGCTGCTTTCCACTCCCCAAGCTCTTTTTAATGCCATTTTAATTCTACGAGATCCCCTTAATGTTCTCTTGGCAGAGCGTGAGATGAGTCTTCGGCCCCCAGACTGGCCTCTCCCCCGCCCAGATGCCGTCCATCACATTGTGGAGGACTTTCTGACAGACTGGACAGCCCCAAACGCTCACATCCTGCCGCTGAGGCGTTTCTTGGAGAACTGCCTCGGCACTGACCTGCGCAATTTCTTTGCAGGTAATCAGAGCTTAGAGTCGAGGCAGCAGCAGGAGAAGGAGGGATGCGAGGGACAGATGACAGGAGCGATCCGGTCTGCAGACAGCTGAGATCTCCCTGTGGTCAGCTGGTGGTCTCACCATCAGTCACACCTCTTTGATGCGCTCCCTAAAGGGCAGAAAGTGCCAGTGCTCTGCGTGTGTGCCCAAATAGCCTTTGCTCTTGCTCACCACCAAAAAGAGACTGTCCCAGGCACACCCGGATTTAGGGAAAGGTGTGCGAGGTTGGGTTCAATCCCTTTTCTAGCTGCACCCTTCCTTCCTCCTCCATTATCTGAATGTTGCTCCGTGCCAGATCTCTCTTCATGCACCCATGATGGGAATGCTTTCCTGTGGGAAATGGGAGCACTGGAGAGCTTCTGCTGCCTCCCTTCCTGGCCTAAAGAGTGCTCTGGGAACCTCCTGCAGGAACCCCACGTGATACACAGAGGGAGGCAATCCTGTGGTATGAAGAAGATGCCAGAGGGCTGTAAGGTCAAATCCATCTCCTTTTCCTCTCAGAGTTCAGACTTGAGATCCCACCTCATCTCTCCTGAGCTCTGCAGAATTAAGTTGATTACTCTGCTGCCATCCAGGGCAGGTTGCTGGGTGGGAAACTCCGGTCATCTTCCCTCATTTTCTCTGCCTTTTGTCTTGAATGAATCCTCAAGAGTTTATGGGAATTTTTCTCTACGGGATATCTCTGCTGAGTCTGATTTTTTTTTTGATCCTTTCCCCCCCAGAGTCCTGTTTCCTGTTTGCCTTCACCCGTCAGAAGCTGCCTCCCTCCTGTCTGCGGGGGTACGTGAGAATGCAAGGGCTGCTGGGGAGCCAGGGGCTCCGGCACCACGCAGTAGAGGCTGGCCTGCTGCAGGATTACACTCTCACGGACTTCTCAGGCGACAGACCGCTCCCTGACAATCACAAAGGGTCACAGGAGCAGCTGCTGGGAGATCGTGTGATACCAGTTCACCCTCTGCAGCATCTCGTCAATGCCAAGGATGAGCTTTAACCTTTCTCGCCGCACAGCGAGACGCATGGGTGCTGGTTGTGACAATACCGTAACGCAGATCCGCAGCAGGGTTCTGCCCTGTCCCGTGCACCTTTTCCCTCCCCATGCCTTCCACTGATCACGAGTTGCCAAAGACCTGCTCGGATCTTGCTGTTACAAAGAGGACCAACCTGCTCCGAAGGATAAGTGAGGCGCCAAAACCCGGTGATGCTGAGGCTCCTATGTTGTCCTCGTGGAGTTTGGAGTTGCCTGAAGATGGTGTTTGTGTTTATCTCGCAGACCAGTATCTGTAGCAACATCCAGAGGTCACAGAAGAGAGTGCAGGAACACCTGGATAACTTCAAATGCCATGTCCCTCTTCAGAGGTGACCTGCTCGCACCCTGGGGCAGGCTCTCTGCTCCCTGGGTGCCGTATGCTGCTGTTTGAGTGCTGACTCCCGAAGTGGTGCTGCAGGCAAACTTCCTGGTCATTCTTCCTTCGTTTGACTTGGGACACTTGTGTAGCTCGAGCGGAGAGGGGTGTTTTTAGTTACGGTACAGGCCGGATCATTTGTTGCTTCCCAGAGAGCACTACAAGGGACCCTTCCCTCCTCAAAAGGCAAGTAGCTTGCCTGGAAGGCCTGGGACACAGAAACTTAAACTGAGCTCAGCTCTGCTGTTGTCATGTTTTTCTTCTCCCACACTAAGCAGCCTGAAAGGTTAGCCCTTGTCTTTTATAAAGCATGACCATTTTTTCTCCTGTTTGCACTGTGTCCCATCAAGAAAGTTTTGGGTGGACTTTGATGTTGTTAAAATGTTCGTTCTCTCTTTTATTCCACTCCAGTCACCTTGAGATGTTACTGGCACTGACAGGGAGGCTGTTTGCACTTCAGTGCTCCTTCTGTCAGCCACGTGGGTTAGCCTGCCACCTCCCTGGGGGCTCCTGCCACCTCCCTGGGGGCTCCTGCCACCTCCCTGGGGGCTCCTGTCACCTCCCTGGGGGCTCCTTCCATGGCCCTAGAGCTACAAAGTGAGAGCAGTTTTCAGCTTGACCTTATGATGTCCCTGTGATTTGGAGGAAGTAGAGGAGGGGCCAGAGGGAAGAGGCTTTTACTTCCACACACATTTTCCAGCCCCTCGGCATCTAGAAGAATATACCCCTCTGCACTTGTGCTTCCCAGTACCCCAGACTGGGGGGAAGGGGGGCTGTACTTACACCTACCTAAAACTCCCCCACTCCTTCACTTCTGTAAAGCCCTGGTTTCTACCCCATCTCTGCTTCATGCTGGGAGAGGCTGGAGAACAAAAGAGGTGAAGTAGATGACAAAAGAGTTCTCACTCCTCTTTGGGAATAGGGAGCTGTGCAAACGATGCTGCAGCTGCTGGAAGATCTGGGCTGGAAAGGGGAAAGAATCACCCCCTCAGTGTGTCAATCAGCACTGGTGAGGCCTTGCCTCGAGTAGTGGGTGCAGTTGTGGGCTACAAGAAGGACATTGAGGTGCTGGAGCGGGGCCAGAGGAAGGCAGTGAAGCTGGTGAAGGGTCTGGAGAACAAG
>JANIJG010013915.1:0-16103 GCA_024611175.1 Megaceryle torquata | reverse complement strand
CCTGCTCTGGGTGACCCTGCTGGGTGGAGCAGGGGGGTGACACCAGATGATCCCCAGAGCTCCCTTCCAGCCCCCACCAGGCTGGGGTTCTGTAAAACCGTGACCTAGGAGGCAAAACTCATTTTTTTAAACATTAACAGACTTGAGCTGTTTTTTCACTGGGGAAGCCAGAGGCAGCTCCTCTGTGGCTCTGCACATGGGGACGTTGCTTTTTGGGGACATCAGATCCCCTGAGCTCCCCTGGGCCCACCCTGCAGCATTCCACGGGGGGCTGCTCCCCTGTTACCTCCCCCATTGCTCCCCCTTGGTCATTCCGTTGCAGGAAAACCATCCAGCTCTTCCAGGGAAAGCCACCTCAACCAGAAGACGACCGAGAGAGCGTCTGCGCCCCGTTGTCCTGCGGCTGGGAGATGGCAGAGCCTCTCTGCGTCACCCCGCTCTTCGCTCCAACCGGTATCATCTGAGCGGCACCAGTACCGGGGGCCAGGGCAGGGTAAATCCTGCCGCCGGCATCACCCCGTTCCGCTCCCACCGGGCACCCGCCGCGAGGACTTGGAAGCGTGCACCATAAATCCCGTTCCTCCGGCTCGGGTGGTGTTTGTGCCGACTGAAGGGGTTTGGTGAAAGGGTGGGTGGTGACAAGCAGGTTTGGGTTGGTTTTTAAGGGTTCCGCTAATAACCGGTTCTCCAGCACCGCTCGGGGGGCTGGTGGGAGGAAGCTCCTGGCTCTTCCTCCCCGCCCTGCGGCCGAGGCTCCAGTGTAACGAGGCTTTGCTCGTTAGGGAGGGTGGTGACGCTCACCCCAACTTTGGGCGTTTGTTCAGGCGCCTGGAGGGAGCTCTGGGGTTTTGGGGGGGTGGGATGGTAATGGGATTTGGGTTCCAGGAGGTGGGTGTTACTGGGGGAAGACCCAGGCCTGATGGCCTCACTCTGGTCCCCAAGCTCTTGGCAGCGCTAATGGAGCCGCCTGCCCCTGGGATGTGTGTGCGGGGTCCCGTGCTGCGGTGGGGGGAGAGATGGAGTCTGGGAGGACATAAAAGGCAAAGATCAGGGACATGGCAAAGCCGGGCACTGGGAGGACTCTGAAGCATGGGGGTGAGGTGCACTGGGAGGACTGGAACACTGGGGGGAGACTGAGGGACACCGGGGCACTGGGAACACTGCGGGGGCGTTGGTCTGGGGAGCACGGGGAGGACACTGGGAATACTGGAAGAGTCTCGGTGGCCGCCCGCAGGGGGCGCTGGGGCGCGGCGGGCGACCTCCCCTCCTCCCCACCAGGGGGCGCTGCAGGGGGGAAGGAGCGACGTTGCCGCTCGTGGCGCTCGTCTCGTCGCCTCTGCCGTAAAGCGCGATTCTAGCGTCGCGGCTGCCGTTGGGCTTGGCGGCCGGTCGACGTCGCGAAAAGCCCGTGAAGGACGGCGGTGGTTGCGGGCCCGTGAGGCGGGGCGGGCCTTGGGCGGTGTCGGCGTCGTGACAGCGCCCGTGTCGCGACAAGAGCGGAGCCATGCCGTTCTGGGAGCTGCAGCGGCAGCTGGGCATCGATGTGGACCGGTGGCTGCTGCGGCAGAGCATGCCCCAGCCCCACGGCAAGGCCGGCGCCTGTCACGCCTTCGAGCGGGAGTGGGTGGAGTGCGGGCACGGCCTGGGCCAGACCCGCGCCCGCCGCGAGTGCCAGCCCGAGTACGAGGACTTCATGGAGTGTATGCACCGCACCAAGCTGGTGAGAGCCGCCGGGCGGAGCTGCGGGGAGCGGGGACGGCTCCGGAGGGACCAGGCCGAGCTGGCAGGGCGGGCAGGAGCAGGCTGGGAACACCCGAGGCGCTGGGCCAGCCTGGGGCGAGCGTGCGGAGGGGCCGAGCCGAGCCCTTGAGGTCTGGGGGCTCCAGCGCAGCCTGGGGGGGAGTTGGGGTGGGGAGCGCTGCCAGGGCTGCTCCTGGTCGTTAGATACCCGGCTCCCAGCGCCTGTGGGCGGCCTGGCCCTGCAGTAGCCCCTTCCCCACGGGGTGGTGTGGGCCATGACTCTTTAGGGCTGCACAGACCCTTCCTCCCTGCCTGTGTGGCTGCCTCCTCTTCACCAGCAGCTGCAGTCAGTCCTCAGCTGCAGTAGCGATGGGAGAAAATGCTGCCCGGGCAGCTGCGGCTGAAAACTCCGTTATACCGCGAGGAATAAAATGTTTTGCAACAGCCCGATAGCCCAAAAGTCTTTGGCAGGAGACTCAAATCTGCGTGAGGAGCCCCAGGGCAGGGTTAGTTTGGGTTCCGCACGTGCACGGCTTCTGGTGCGGGGCTGCCGGGACCTGCGCTGGGGACCACCCGCACTCTTCCCTGACCGCCGCGGGTCTCGTCTGTGCTTCGCCAGGCCCTGCGGCTGAGAACCATCCTGGAGCAGAGGGACAAGCTGATCAAGGAGGGGAAGTACACGCCGCCCGACTACCACAAGGGCAAAGAGGAGCCGCGGCCTTGATCGCCATCGGTCGCCTGCGGAGCCGCTGACGTGGGAGCTCCACCGAGGAAGGAAACCCGTGGCCCAGCTGGGTCCCACTGTAGCGGGGGGGGAGGGGGTGGGGGGCTCTGCGGGGGGGTCCTGCCCTCGCTGAAGGGGATCGACACAACACCGGGCATCGCCTGGGCAAGTAAAAGGCTCCTTCGGAGCAGCGTTTGGCTCTGCCTCGTTTTTGGCTTGAGGGTCTCCCTCTGCAGTGGTGCTGCCCGGGGAGCTTCTGAGACACCCCAGAACACGGCAGCGGTGCTGGGGATGTGCCCTTGGGGGAAGGTCAGATGTGGCTGGTGCTGGACAGAGCTGGTGCTGGGGGTTGTCGTGATTTTTCCCCTCGTGCTCGTGGCCCATCACTCCTGCTGCCCTGTGGGCAAACCTCCCAGGCAGCCAGGAGTGAGGGGAATAACCCGAAAGAGTGAAAAAACTCACCTCCAAAGCTTGCCCTGCAAAACTTAATCTTCATTCACAGCAGCACATGGGACTGGTGTATGCTGGGCTGTTCCCAGTGGCTCTCCAGCTGGCGGTAGCGGTGTACGAGGTGCAAACTGGTTTCAGAGCGGCAGGGGATGGATTTGGCTTCTCTCCTGCCCTTTCAGTGTGTTGGAGGCAGATCTCCCCGTGAGGGGCTTTGTTTTGAAACCCCACGTGTCAGCAGGATCCATTGAGCGGGTGCTGGGCGCTGCTGGCGGGTGCTGGGTGCTGCTGACGGTGGCTGGCGGGCAGCCCTGGCACGGCCAGGTCCGTTTGTCTGTCCTGGCAGCAGGACCCACCTGCGCTGCTGCTATTCCCCCTTCCCCAGGGGTGTTCCCCCCCATTCCCACCAAACCCAGCGTGGTTTTGTAACGGTGTTTAAAGCCGGAGGGACACGGAGAGGGGACGGGGCCGTGCTTTAATCCTCCACCAGTACTGAACTGGTGAGTGCGGGTTTAATGCTTAATCTCTGCTGATTGCAGGTGGGGCCGGTGTTTCCTGATCCTCACAAATCCCCACGCTGGGATGATCGACCGGCGTGGGGATTGTCCCCCCGTACTGGTGAGGCCGCCCCTCAGATACTGGGGCTGCTCTATGAAACCAGTTGAGAGGTTTCAACTCCAAATTGGCCCCTGCTCCCCAAATTTGCATCCTTGTTGGAACCCCAGGGCTTGGTGCTGGGGGAGTCGTGGTTGGCTCGGTGGGGAAGCGGCCCCAGCCCGGGGGTGTTTCCGGCCGCGCTGCTGCAGCTCGGCCCCGCTCGGCGCTTTCTGGAGGTGTGACGCTGGTCCCCGTGGCCCCAAACCGTGCAGCCCCAGTCCCCCCCCCACTCCCCTTGTCCCCAGAGCTCCAACATCTCAGATAAACACTCCGGGGCCAGCAGCTCACGTGGCACCGCTCGATTTCTATCCCCAGCCACGTTTTTTTTCTCTCTATTGATGATCAGATCTGGTGGCTCTGGCAGCCCCCCCACTCCACAGCCCTTGTGCCAGGAGCCTCCTGTGGCATTTTCACCTGAAACTTCACAGTTTTTCCCATTTCCTCGCTCTGCTCTTGCATCTTCCTGGCATTTCCCTCCCCTGCTTCCCGGGGAGCTCCCCCTCACCAGCTTTTGTAGCTGTAAATCCACCTGAACGGCGGCACCGTTACGTCAGGTTTCTCTGCTGAAACTAATTCCTGTGGAATAGTTTTCATATTTGAAAATGCTGAACAAAATCCCTGAGGATTAATCAGCAGGGAGAGCGGCTCCTGGTCTCTGTCAGCCCCAGGACTCATCGGATCCAGGCCTGGATTTTGGGGCTCTCTGATCCTGCCCCTGCCAGGGAGGAATGTGAATCAGCCCGAGCAGAGGGAACCCATCTGGGCTGTAGTAATCGATCCATCTGGGCCTGGGGGAAGGGAGAAAGCTCCCAGCAGCGCTTGGAAAATCTGGCTGGGAGGAAGCTGTGGGATTGGAGCTGGACGAGGAGTGGCAAAAAGCCCCAAAAGGCCAAATCCCCCTGAGCTGGCACCTGCGAGACCATTGCTGATGCAGCCCCCGTGGAACTGGGGGGGGAACCAGGGTAAAGTGTTTCTTCCAGTGCCACGGGCACTCTGGGATGACCCCAGAGAACCTGGAAAACACAGCACCCAGCTGAGGTATCGGAGGGTACAGCTCTTCCAGGGCCTGCACCCCCAGCCAGGGCTCTGCGAGCCCCCAGGAGGGGGTCTCCTGCAGGGTCTGGCTGCCTGGGAGCTCAAAGTGGTGGTGGCACCTCCCTCACTGGGAGCAGGGGAGGGGTCGTGGCCAGCAGAGGTTGGGTTTTTGCTCCTGTCACAGCCCACGTTGGGTGAGACTTTGATTTCAAACCTTCCGGTCTCGGGCGCCCATAATCTAAACACCCCCTGGTCACCAGGCCAGCACCTCTCCCCGACCTGGTTAATCATTGCCAAGGTGGCTGGAGAAAGAGGAGCTCTGGCACCGCTGCCCTCAGCCCTCGGGAGGGGAAGGCTCTTCCCAGCTGGAAACAAAGGCAGAGGTTTGTGTCCCAAGCATGAATGCTCCACAGACATCGGCACTGGTGGGGCAGGAGCCAGAGACCTGGATCTGCAACTGGGAGCAACAGCCCAGCGAGGGGCACCGGCTGCCTCTGGAGGTGACTCTGTGGTGGGGTCAGTGTCTACCATGGAATCAGAGAATCGTTTGGGTTGGGAGAGACCTTTCAGATCCTTGAGTCCAACCGTTCCCCAGCACTGCCAGGGCACCACTGACCCCTGGCCCTCAGCACCACAGCTCCATGGGGGGCGTGGAAACCCCTGCAGGGATCCCGGGGACTCCACCCCTGCCCTGGGCAGCCTGGGACAGCCCTGGACAGCCCTGCAGGGGAAGAAATTGTTCCTCAGCTCCAACCTAAGCCTCCCCTGGGGCAACTTGAGGCCAGTTCCTCTTGTCCTGTCCCTTGTTCCTTGGGAGCAGAGCCCGACCCCCCCTGGCTCCAACCTCCTGTCAGGAGCTGTCAGAGCCAGAAGGTCTCCCCTGAGCCTCTTTTTTCCCCCAGGTCCCTCAGCCCCTCCTCTCCATTGCAAGCACTCGTTATGGATGACAATTAATTACACCCCCCTTTCCCAGAGAGGCTTTAGGCACCGCGGAGGCGGCTCTGAGGAGGCAGCAGGTTCCCAAGGCCTCCTGTCAGCCCCTGGAACGGCAACGACTCTTCTGGTGGCAGCTGGAGTGCGACAGTCGTTACCTCAGCGGCGGCACAAAGCCCCGGCGCGCGGGCTGCGAGGGCCGGTGGCAGCCAGAGCCGTGTGGCAGCGCCAGGCTCCCGGGCACCGCTGCTTTGTGATAAAATAACAACCCGGGCTGTGGAAGGGAAGAGTTGCTTTTCCAGGGAGAGGGGATACAAAGGGCTCAGCAAAAAAAACCAACCTGGCACTTAATGGTATCAAGAGTGATTCATCGAGTGTCCAGCTGTCAGAGGAGATAGTGAAACCTATCCAAACGCTCCGGCCTCCCGAGCGGCTCTTCAGAGCCGGCCGGAATCGAATTGTCCTGGCGATAGACGTTAATGCAGCCAAGGGCAAGTGGTGAGGAGCAGGGGCTGGGAGGAGCGGAGCTGCTCGGTGTAATTAAAAGCTCTATCAGAAATTTCAGCCGATAAGGAAAATAACTAAAGACCTGATGAAAAAAATCAAATTCACAGAGACATAAAATAAAATCATCTCCCAGCTCTGGCTGGAGGAAACTGTGGCCGTGGCTCCGGCTGAGCAGCAGCGATCGAAAATGGGTCCGATCGTCCCGATCGAGTTCCTGCGGGCAGAGGGGATTTGGAACATCCTCGGCTGCTGAATGTGGATCACCACAGAGCCCTGAACAAGGTTCATCTCCAGCGCGTAGTGGAGCCCAATTTACATTTCACTGTTTGCTTTTTTGACATTTTTTTTGTCACGGGGTGAAGCCACATCCAGGCTGGGTGGGAGGCACTGAGGTTGGGCTGGGGTGAGAGGTCTCCACCGGGCCGGGGCTGATGAGGGCAGCGCTCATATCACTCCCTGGCTGCTCTCCCAGTGGCTTCCCTCCTCCCAGCTCCCCAGTTTCCATTTTCCTGTAACTCTGAGCCACCCAGGAGCAGGAGTTGGGGTTCAGGGAGCGCTGAGCCCCCACTTCTTGCAGCTCCTGCAGCCCCGGATGTGCCTGGAGCCTCCAGCAGCATCCACAGCTCCTCTCTACCTTGGAGAGGGAATAAACAACTCTGGGGAGATGAATAATTTATCGGGAGCCAGGGAAAAGGCAGGTTTCATCTGGGTGAAGGTTTTAATGAGGGAGAGAGAACAAATCCTGGGGCAGAGCCACGTGCCAGCTGATTTGCAACGGAGACGTCTCCCTGCGCCCCTGTGGACCCCAAGGTCTTGGCACCCACCTCAGGTGGGTGTCCACAGGGCCCTGACAGGGAGGTGGGTCCCTGTGGTCCTGCTGTACAGGGCAGGAGTGGGGAGATGAAATTATTTAGGAAGGACCCCCCTGCTCCCCACCTCCCCCCTTTCCTCCTGAAATAGCGATTCCCCGTCCCCACGCAGGCAAAACAACGCACGATCTTAACCCAGATTCGTAGCACAAATAATCCAGCGCCGCCGGGCGCTCGGGGGGATTTCTGGAGACACGTTTCGGGTGCGAAAACTGCACAGGCTCGAACAGGCACTGTCTCCCAGCTGCCCTCACTCCTCCCGGGGTTCAACACGGCTCAAATCAGCCAGGTTTGATCCAAGGGCACCACGAGGGAGGAGGCTGGAGCCCGGGCAGTGCCACCGAGCACAAGGTGACGAGGGGACATGTCACCCTGCAGCCAGCGCCAGGGCGTGTGGCTCCCCGCTGCACAATGAACCGTGTGGTTCGTGCCCCGAGGGCGAGCGGTGCCCGGCCGCCGTGGGTGGGAGTGGGGGTGGCCAAGGGCATGGTGCCCATCACCCCAGCGTGTGCTGGAGGCTGGGGGAGCCACGGCCGGGCTTGCAGGGCCATCGGCCTCGGGGGGAGCCTCCACGCGTCGCAAACATGCGGCTGAGCTGCCCAACCTGTCCGGGAGCTTTGGGAGCGACGCGAGCAGCGTCTGGGCTCTTTGGGCACCTTCCTCCCCCTGATGCATCTGAGGCTGCCGGCTCTGGCAGGATGAGCCCTCTCTGCTCCTTGGCTCTGGGGATTTTGGGGTCCCTTGTGGTGCTGGGACCCGCAGCCCTTTGAGCACAGCGGCTGCATTTATTCGTTGGTGTTCAGTATGAACCCAAACACCCACCAAAGGGGTGTGAGACCTGCACAAGGGGAGTGAAGAAAAGTGGTGCTGGGGTGGCGGGGCTGGTGTGGGCCCATGAGTCCAGCATTTTCCAGTAGAGCCTTTATTTTGCCCACACTGCCCCATCGCCAGCCTGGCCCAGCTGCAGTGTTATCAGGGCTCCTGGCGAGATTGTGCCCCGGTTCCCAGCCTCTGCGAGGCCTCAGCCGCTGCATCCATGGCCTCGGTGCCTCCCATCAGTGCATCTGCACCCAGGCGGGTTTTGGGCGAGCGCTTCCTCCTGTGCTGCTCTCCCCATCCCACCCCTGGATCTGACTGGGCAGGGCTGCAGGGCAACACGTGCTCTCTCACAGTCACGTCCCAAATGTCCAAGGGCCGAGTGTCACCACACCCCACGCCGTGTCCTTCACTGCGTCCCACCCCCTCGCTTGAAGTACTCGAGGAAACAGCCGCTGGGAAGCAGAGGGACGTGTTGGGATGAGATCTGGAAACTGGTGGGGGAGAGAAGCTCGTAGGGCAACCGGCTCTGCCGAGACCCCGGGGGGAATGGGGCGACGGGCTTGGCCCGGCCACGTGCAACGCCGCGGGAGCAGCCGTGCTGGCTCGGGGCCGTGGCACGATGCTGCTGTTGCTCACCGGGTCCTGCCGTCGGTGCGGGGCGGCTGGATCTGCTGTCAGCCGGAGCGGTTTATCCTGCTTCACTCCTGCCAAGCAGCTGGGGCTGTCCTACAGCTCAGCCACCCCTTCGGGCTGCTGCTGGTGACCCTGCCAGCACCGCGGCTGCTGCCAGCACTGACTCGGTTGGCGCTGGGATGCTTCGTAGCCCCGCAGGTGAGGCCCTGGGCAGCACACGGCTTCCCCAGCTCAACCCTCCAGACCTTTCCAGGCTCGTGTTCTCTCCCTCGGCACCCTCCTCGTGTCCCCTACTCAATGCTCCTGCCACAGGCACTGGCCCCAGTCGATGGGTGCTCTAATTACCCTGGGCCTGGGGAGGGTTGAAAGGATGGAGTGGATGGGAGGGGATGCTGGGGAGGGAGTGGGTGTGCTGGGGTGTGTGTGGGGCTCTGCTGGATGTTTTGGGGGTACCCCATGTGCGCTGGGGGTGCAGGGTGGGTGGCAGGCATTGGGGTGTCCTGGGGAACAAGGGCAGGTTGGAAGGTGCAGGGTGGGGGGGGCTGCCCGGAGCCGAGCCGGGGGTGTCCGGGGTGGAGGGTACCAGGGTGGGCTGGCATAGGGGCGGGCGCTGGAGCCGGTACCCGGAGCTGCGCGGGGCTGGAGGCGGACGGGACCCCCCCGCCGTTCCGTGGCCGCCCCGGTGGGCAGGGCCGGGCCGGGGGAGGCGCCGCGGCGGCGGAGCGGCGGGAGCGGCCGTACCGGGAGCGCTCGGCGGGGCCGGGAGCGGCCGTACCGGGAGCGTTCGGTGGGGCCGGGAGCGGCCGTACCGGGAGCGCTCGGCGGAGCCGGCAGCCGCGGGACCGGGAGCGCACGGCCGGGAGGGGAGCGGGAAGGGGAGCGGCTGCGGAACCGAGAGCGCCGCGTCCTGCCCGCTCCGAGACGCCGGTACCGGGACAGGAACCGGGACCGGAGCGCCGCTGGGGGGTGAGAGGGGCCGGGGCTGCGGGCAGGGGGGTGCTCAGCGGGGAGGGAGCGGGGAAGGGCGGCGGATGGAGCGGGGATGGGCCGGGGAAGGGCAGGAGAAGAGGGGGATGGAGCGAGAATGGCAGGAGGTGGGGACGGAGCGGTGATGGAGCGGGGAAAGGCGGCGGATGGGGATGGGGATGGACCAGGCACGGGGAGCTGCAGCCGCCGGGGCTGGGCTGGGGGGGGGAGCGAGAAGGACCCAGGAGGGGGCCGGGCCAGCCCCGTGTGCCCCCGCCGAGCCGACCCCGCTGCCTCCCGCACCTGCTGCACCCCCTGCCCCCCCCGCAAACCCGGGTTCCAGCCCCCGCAGCCCCCGGCTCTGCCTCTCCCTGGGTACTGAGCTCCCCCCGGCAGCCCCCCCACCCCCCGCTCCACACCCGCGGGTCCCCTAAAAGCGGGGCGAGGGCTGAGCCCCTCGGTGCGGGTATCGGGGCTGCCGGGGGGGAGACGCAGGTTTGGGCCGCGGTTCGTTTTTGGTTTTTTTTTTTTTGCAGCTTTTCAATGGGGGGTGAATGACTCATGGAATCCTTTCTCCCTTTCTTTCAATGTTTTTTTGGGTCTCTTTGTTCCTGTTTTGCTGATTAAATGATGAGTATAAGGAAAGGCTCCGCGCGATGGAGGCGGCTCCTCTGCCGCGGCACATCGGTTGTAGGAGCCTCAGTCATTTCATGTGCATTTTTCCTGGCCGAGCTAGAGGACACAATGAGAATTATTTTAAACATGTCTCAGGCAAGGTGCTTATTTGCCCAGCGTGTGTACGCGGCACAGCTCACTCCCTGGGTGCTACACACAGCCCTATCATTTTCCCCTGCCACGATTAATAGGATTTTTAAAGCTGTTCCCACTCTGAGAGGGGAATAACTGTGGGTACAAAGGGCAGAGCCGAGCCGATGGCTTCTTCTTGTACTGAACACAAAGAAATTGAACCCAAAAGGTTGGACTTTGCTTTGTGGGAGTGAGCTGGGGCTGGGGATGCCAGTGTGAGCTTTGCTGGTAGAGGGGGTGGCCGTGCCACCATCCATGTGCCCAGGAGCTCCAGCTGTCAGACCAGTAAGGGGGAAACTGAGGCAGCATTTAGGAGCTCCAGGAGGGCTGATCCACCTGCCCAAGAGGGTGCTTGTGCACAGGCGTGAGGGCAGAGGTATCTGTGGTGGGCTGGTCTCTTCTCCATCACCTCCAGCACCAGTGGCAGGGAAGGAGCCGTGGCCGGTGGCCCGGCGTCACGCGCTGTTTGCTCCTTCTGCAGGCTGCTGCTCACGGGGACGTCCTGCCCGCCCTCCTGCCCTCACCCTGGGCCATGTCGTCCTCCGATGAGGAGACCCTCAGCGAGCGATCGTGCCGGAGCGAGCGGTCATGCCGGAGCGAGCGTTCCTACCGCAGCGAGCGCTCGGGCAGCCTCTCCCCGTGCCCTGCCGGGGACACCTTGCCCTGGAATTTACCCCTCCATGAGCAGAGGAAGCGGAAGAGTCAGGACTCGGTGCTGGACCCGGCTGAGAGGGCTGTTGTCAGGGTCGCAGGTAAGGCAGCGTCCTGTTGTGCAGCGGGTCCCCCCTGGGGATGGGGAGATGGGGCTCCCCAGGCTGCCCCTGTGGTGGCTGAGATGCTCTTGGGGTCATCCCAGTACCCTGCTGCTCCCCAGGGAGCCTGGGGATGGATGGGCTGGAGATGGGAGGGATTGATGTGGCCTTTGGTGGCTGAGGGCCAGGCCAGCAGTTCAGCTCCGCGATGGCTTTGTCCTGCCCAGGCAGGGCTCGCCGCGGGTTGTTTATACCCTCAGCACGCTGGGGTTAAGGGATGACTGGGCACCCAGTTGGGTGACATTAAAATCTTTAATTAAGAACTAAGTGGCTCCTTGGTGGAACAAAGCCCTTGACCAGACTCCAGGGAGGAATTAGCCCTGGGAGGTTTGTGATTCCCGCCTGGCTGATGGAGCCGGGGCTGCTCCTTCGCCGCGCTGCTGGCCATCGGCAGCCCCAGCGCTGTGGTCACTGGGGGGCCCTGGAGTCCCTGCGCTGCTGCGTCGTGGAGGGGTCACTGCTGCGTCGTGGAGGGGTCACTGCTGTGTCATGGAGGGGACACTGCTGTGTCGTGGAGGGGTCACTGCTGTGTCGTGGAGGGGTCACTGCTGCGTCGTGGAGGGGTCACTGCTGTGTCGTGGAGGGGTCACTGCTGTCACATCCTGAGAGAAGGGGTGGGAAAGAGAAACAAAGGCAGGGGTAGACCCACCGTGGCTAATGGTGCCTTCTTCATGTGCTGGTTGGTGGGGCTGGGGGTGACCCCGCTGAGGGGCCACCAGGGAGGGAGGCTGCAGGAGCTTTGCTCAAGGAGGTAGCCCTGGGTACTGGAGTCAGGATTTGCTTTTTTACCTGGGACAAACGGCCACTGGGGGCTTTGATCTGTGGCTGCTGGGGTCTGTCTCCTTCTCCCTACGGCCCTTGGATCTTTGATCTGTTCCTGTTGGCGGAAATGGGGATTTTGGGTCATGTGAGGGGCCCCTGCTGAGCCGTGGTTGACCTGTTCAGAGTTGCCACCCCAAGGGAACCCTGGAACCCAGCTTTCATCTCACTGGCAGAGGTGAGCATGGGGGTGACAAGCTCCCGAGGTGCCCACTCTGCCCTGCCAGCCCCTGCCAGCCCTTAGCCAATAGTCAAACTGGCCCCAGCACTGGTCTCTACACACACTGTGAGGACTCAGACTGGGAGCACAGGAGAGTGGGGGGACCCTGGCACACGGGCAGGTCCCACCTGGACAAGAGGGGCAGCGGGTGGCTGGCTGCCTGCCCTCCCTACCTGCTCCACACGGGCATGGCTGGGTGCAGGTGGCTCTGGCCATGCTGCTCCGGCGGGTTGTGCCATCCCAGCTCGCGGGCGTCTTGGGGCAGGAAGAACCAGTTGATTCAAATGATGGCTCTTGAAAATGCGCTGTCTGGGGCTGGGGGAAGCAAATGTGCAGGGTGCGGCCGGCCCTGCCCCAAACATCAGCACCACAGAGGTTACTGGGGTCCCACCATACCCGTCACTGCTCATGGATCAGCTCTGTCCCGAAAGCCCCATCCTGCTGGGTGCTGAGCACCTTTCTGTGCCCCGGGGCTGGACCATGCTGAGGCGCAGCCATTTCCCCAGTTGTGTTTCTCCTTGCCTGCCTGGGATGCTGAGCGCTTGTCATCACGCTGGCTGGATCCAGCCCGTGATTAAAGGCAGGGGGATGTCACAAAATCCAGTCTCACGCAGATTCCCCATTAAAAATAACTGGTGAGGTGCAGCTAGATGGTGCTGAGCTGGGAAGAAAGAGTTCGGAGACAGTTTTGTGTCACCAGGTTTGAAAATGAGCTGAAATATTGATTCGGATCCTTGCATTATTCAGTGGCACTGTCTGCGGCGTGCCGGCCACCCCGGTGCCTGTCCCCACCGTAGGGCTCGGGGACCAGGCTGGGGACTGGGGATGGTGGCTGGTGGGATGTGTCTGGGGTGGTGATGGAACCTCTTGGTGTGCCTAGGGATGGGGACAGGGCTCATCTCTCTGGAACCCCTGGGAAGGGGCCCTGGGAACAGAGCCTGGGCGTTGTGTGGGGCTGGGGACCCGCATCCCACAGCCAGCCGTGGACCTTGCAAGGTGGTGCTGGAGCATTAGCACCTTGGGGTGGTTGTGGGGGGACACCTGGGGCTGGGGTGCTCTTCCTTCTCGCTGTCCATGAGGTCTGATGGTCTCAGCATCCCTTCTGGCCATCAGAGCCAAGGACAGGAGGAGGCTGCCGTGCCCAGGGTGGTGCCAGCACCATGGTTCAGGGGGCTGGGACACGCTGCTCCCCACGCCAGGCTGTTTGTGCCTGCACCCCCAGTACCTCCAGTGCTGGGCCAGGTCCCCAGACAGCCTCTGGAGCTGTTTCCTGCTTTGCTGGCTTTGTCCTGGAAGGCGGTGGCATGGGGAGGTCAGAATCTGGCCCTTGGCCCCGCGTTGCTCTGTCTTCCTCCAACAGCTTGGCAGAGGGTGAAGGTGGTGGCTGGGGGGGTTCTCTGAGAAGAAAAGGCTCTTTCATCCTGAACATGTTTGCACTTGATCTTGCCAGGGGTCATGGTCTGCTGGTGGGGTGCTGGGGTGATACTGGGGTGGTGTTGGGGTGCAAGGGGTTGAGGGAGACAAGGATGCAAGGGGTGAGCAGCGGGCAAGGGTGATGGGAGCGGCGTCGCGGGGACTTTCCAAGGGCTGGCTGAAAAGGCTCCTGGGAGTCCTTTGTCACCCGGGAGTGTCACCCGAGGCTCTGGCAGAGGCAGCCTTGGCTGCGCGGGGACATGTGCTTCATCCTCGGGGACGTGGGAACAAACCTCCCCATTCTCCACTGCCTCAGGAGCAGCAAAGCCGCCCGCTCGTTGGGCCAGGGCACATTTTAGGCAGCTCTCCCCATGCCCACCGAGGACTGAAGACGTGGCAGCTGCCAGCGCACGTTTCCCCTTTCCCCAGGAACACGTTTTTGGGTTGGATGGATGTTGGGAGTGTGGGCACCTCCACAGGGGCTGTGCCCAGTGGGTTCCTGGGGCGGCTGCCCTGCCTCAGCACCGCTGGGCACAAAGGCAGCCCTGCCACGAGGCCATCGCGCTGCCACCATCACCCCTGGTCTAGTATTTGATGATTTAAACCTTCCTCCCTGTGGAGGCAGTGCTGGGGATGCAGCCAGGCACTCGGTGGTGCAACAGTAATTATTTTTCCTAATTAAGGCACCAGGGTGAAGAGGAGATGCCTCCAAAGGTGGGGTGAAGGGGATGATTTGTGTACCCCCCCCCCCCCCCCAGGCCATTGGCTGTGGGGGGAGGAGGAAGAGGATGGCGGTTGGTGGTGGTGGCCCCTCACCATTGCCTGGAGGGAGGAGGTGGGGTGCAGCCCCCCCACCACACTGGGGTGTTGCCGGGAGGCTTGGGGGGGGTCCCTGGCTGATCGTGAGGAGACACCCGATGTCTGGGCTGAGCGGGATGGGGCTTTTCTCGTTGCCATGGTTACCCAGCTGGCGGAGCCTGGCCCTCCGGTTGCCATGGGAACGGCGCAGCCAGGGTGAAAAAGCATCTTTCGGTGGCCAAAAAAGGCCGGGATTTGCCCCGGCGGGTGAGGGCAGGATTGCCCGGGGGGGGGAGTTTTGTATCTGGCCTTGTGGCATGGGGAGGGGGAGTGCTGTGGGCTGAGTGGGGGGTGCCGGCTGTTGGGGAGACTGGGGACAGCTGCCCAGTGCCCCCACAAGGACTGTTTCTGTGGGAGGTTTGGCTCTGCTGTGTCCAGAATCACTGGGAGGGCTGGGATCTGGGGGCTGACTGGGGTTTCTGGTGGATATTGGGGTGCCAGGGAGGTTTGGCTCTCCTTCCCATCCCTGTTTCCCCATGGGGTTTGCCCCTGGCCCTACTGTGCCCCTTGGTGTGATCCCCCCAATCCCCCTGGGTGATGCCATGGGGCTCTCTGGTCCCCCATGGCCGCCCCGCAAGCGATGCCGAGGGACCTGCCTCCGTCCACACCCCGCTCCTGCTGGGACAGGGGCTGCAGCACCCGCTGGCAGCAGGGACAGACCCTGACTGGGAGACCCAGAGGGGGGAGCCTGAGCCCCCCCAGGAAGACACCCCAGAGGATCAATCCCTGCCTGAAATACGGGAGGTTTTGTGAAACTGGAGCAGGGGGGAGGATGGGGAGGTTTGTGGGGGTGCCCCTGCACCCCCTCCCCAGCAGTGTCTGCCCCATCCCAGCCTTTGCCTGGGCGAGGTCCTGGGTTTAAAGACCCCGGGGTGGGGGGAGTGTTTTAGTGGGGGGCTTATAGCGTCCAGCACCCCACGGGTGAGAAATGGGTCTGGGGCAATGTGGGGCTGCCCTTGTTCACAGCCTGCTCCAGCCAGGGTCACTGCCTGGGCGACCCTTCTGGGACCAGTAGCCTTCCTCCCCAGTGGCTCCTGTGCTGGTGGCAGCTGTGGGCTGTGGAGTCCAGGAATTTGGCATCGGTGGAAGTGGCCCCGGGTGTGGGGCCAGAGCGGGACCCCCATACTGGTGTGGAGTGGGGCGGGGGGCAGCTGAGATGCTCCCCTGCTTGAATGCACTGGGATGCACTGGGATGCAGTACTCTGGGCACACTGGGACGTGGCGCTTTGGTTGCACAGGGAGGTAATGCTGTTGTTACACTGGGAGATGCTGGGATGCACTGGACTGTAGTGCTGGGATGCTGCAATTAAGGGAGCTGGGCTCACTGGGATGCACCGGACTTCAGCATTCAGGGCAAACTGGGATGCACTGGACTGTAGTGCTCCGGGTTTACTGGGCTGCAGCACTCTAGGCTTACTGGGGTGCACCGGTCGCCACTGGGGAGCGCTGGGAAGCAGCGCGGTGCCAGGCGGCAGTGGCAGCGCTGGGAGGCGGTCGAGACACTGGGAGGCCCCGGTGGCCGTACGAGGCCCTGCCTGGGCGGTGTCCCCTCCCGGTGTGACCCCTCCCGGTGTGACCCCTCCCGGTGTGTTTGTCCCCTCCCGGTGTGACCCCTCCCGTTGTGACCCCTCCCGGTGTGTTTGTCCCCTCCCGGTGTGTCCCCTCCCCGTGTGTCCCCTCCCGGTGTGACCCCTCCCGGTGTGTCTGTCCCCTCCCGGTGTGCCCCCTCCCGGTGTGCCCCCTCCCGGTGTGTCTGTCCCCTCCCGGTGTGACCCCTCCCGGTGTGTTTGTCCCCTCCCGGTGTGTCCCCTCCCCGTGTGTCCCCTCCCGGTGTGACCCCTCCC